>PVHT020000009.1:22910483-22917057 GCA_004024745.2 Catagonus wagneri | reverse complement strand
CGCACACGCACACACACACACATACACAGACGCACTCACACACAGACACACACAGACACACACACGCACATGCACACACACCATGGGGAGCTCTCTACTTCTCCTTTTCTTCAAAGCCAAACTTTTGGTCAAAACAAAACCAAACCAAAATCCAGCTCTTTGTATCTGTATTCATTTCCTTCTAAAGATACAACCACTGTCTTTCCAGTTCCCAGAATCCCCCCTCTTGTCACCGGTCACACGGCAGGTGACACACTAACGGGGAGCTGCCATTGCTTCCGTGTGGCCACCTCTCACCATCGCTCTCGCCCGGCTCGTCGCTCTTCTTCCCTCGTGACTTTTGCCGGCAGCTCCTCCCTGACCTGCCTTAGATGCAGAGGTCGCGCAGAGTCCGCCCCGCGCCTCCCGCCTTCTGCCTGTGACCCCAGGCATCTCGTCCACTGCCTGACGTCAGCACTCGCCCTGCCCCGCCCCTGGGCTCCCCCTGGTCCATGCCCTCCCCTAGCTGACCGGATGCTTGGCAACATCTTCTGACTCGATCACGCGCACGCGGACGCCCCCGGTGGAGCTCAGCTGGGTGTTTTCCGGAGAAATGCCCCCCGCTTCTCTCTCAAAGTGCTTCCTGCCTGGGCCCGCAGTCCCTGCTCGAGGAAATGAGGCCACACCTGCTCACGCATGCACGCCGGAATGGGACCCTCTCCACGTGGTCCAGGCCCCCCAGGGAGGCAGGGCCGAGGGTGGGGCCCAGCCTGGAGTGGTCCCCAGGGGTGGGGTCCACTTTCTGCTCTCGCGTGGTCCTGCAATAGGATCATTTTGCTGGATAAATCAGCAGTTCCCAGCACAGGCCGGGCACCGTGCTGGCATGTCGCAATTCCTTCTGTGACGGTGGGACACACAGAAAGCCCTCTCGAGACGTGCGGATGAAAGCAGAGCTCCAGGCTTCTAAGGTGATTCTGGCCTTGCCTGCTCTCTCTCTCCATGTATATACACAGACACACAGACACACAGACACACACACACACACACACACACTTATATGTATGCGCATATGTATAATATACATGTGTGTGAAAGAGAGACAGACACCTCCATGGAATATAAATATATAGAGAAATATATAATGTTTGTGTACCTATAGATTCAATTATATTCATTCAATACTCGTTTATTCATCAACTGTTTATTGAATGCTCACTCACAGCAGATAAAAATGTATTATAGAGACACGCTGATATTGTAATTCCCTCTGGAATTTAACATTCCATGGTATCCAACCCAAAGTGCCTATACTTTTGATGGCAAGAACGATTTTTACTTTATGTAACTAGTTTGGACATTAACCTGACAGTCCGATAAGTAACACAACTGTATCAAGTGTGGTCTTAAAAACCAGCCTGAACTGATTAATAGTTCAAAGCCAGAGTTCCCATTGTGGCTCAGCAGTAATAAAGCAACCGGGATCCATGAGGATGTGGGTTTGATCCCTGGCCTCGCTCAGTGGGTTGAGGATCCAGCATTGCTGTGAACTGCGGTGTAGGCCGGCAGCTGCAGCTCAGATTCAACCCCTAGCCTGGGAACTTCCATATGCCACAGGTGTGGCCCTAAATAGACAAAAATAAAATAAAATAAAATGTAGTTTGAAACTACCGGGTTGAAGGTTTCTGGGGAAAAGTACATTAAATTAGCACCTTTGGAGGGAGATGTGAGCAAACAAGGGACCTCAGTTCTGCTTCCCAAGCGTCCAGCTGTGCCCGGCACCTGTGGGGGACGCTGCAAGCGCTGCTCCGCCCAGGCGTACCGGCGTCTGGCTGGGCCAGGCTTCCTGTCCGGCAGTCCACGCATATACGTGACCCACGAATACATTTGTTTCCCCGACACGGTGTTTAATTTTTTAAAAAAATCTCAAAAAAATTACATTTGCTGTCTGGTCCTGAAAACAGGGTGAATCCGCCCTCCTGAGCTAACCTTCCCGCCAGCAACAACTGGCTGGAGAAGACTGAGCTGGCGCATTGGCGCCCCGGGTCTCTGCCGTCCCCGCAGTGTCCCCGCAGTGAAAGGACTGCATTGACCTGTCACCCCGTCTGTAAACATTTCCGTTCACAACGCCCGATCTACCAGATGAGAGGCCAGCAAGCTTGTCCTGTAAAGGCCCAGTGGTCAGTGATTTGGGCTTTGCGGGTCATCCGCTCTCCGTTGAGATTATTCACTTGCAGGGCAACGCAGTCCTGGGCGACACGTAACTGGATGGGTGTTGCTGTGTCCCATAAACAGCCCCTCGTGGGCACTGAAAACTCAGTTTCATGTGATTTTCACAAGTCATAAAATCTTCCGATCTTTTTGGCTCGACCAATAAAAAATATGAAGAGCCTGAAAGTGGTGGGCCAAACTCCACCTGTGGCTGTCCTTGGTAACTCTGAAAATTAGACAAACGTACCTTCAAACCTGCCATTCGTGCACAACAATTCCCGTGCATGGGACTTCACAGCAGTGCCGGCACCGGCACACTCCGTCCCCAGCTCCAGCAAACTCTGCCCCCAGCCTGGCTCGGACACAGACCAGAGGAGAGAAGGTAAAGGAAAAAGTGAGATCACGGGGGGTTCTGCCTGATGGGGGGGGAGGTCAGGGGTGGGGGGCTTCCTGGGTGTGGGTGGGGAAGGGAGAAAGAGATGCCGGGCTGAGGAGATGCATCGAGAAGTATCCGCGTGAACGTGGACCACGAAAGCCAAAACAAAACCCATCCCGTGGCAGGGCTGGGCGGCAGTCTCTCGAATTCAGCCCAGAACCTTCCTGCAGCAATTACAAAAATGCAACTTCCCAAGATTGACTGGGCAGTTGTGACAACCGCATTCGTTCTGGGCTCTTCCAGCGAGGTAGCAATTAATAGACGATCTTTAACGAGCGGTTCCCAAGGAGTGTCTCTTCATTATGTTTCTGGGCCTTGGCAAGTTTAATTGTACGCGTCGCTGGCTTCGGTTAATCTTCGCATAATGGAACGGGGCCGCTGGGCTGACTGTCCCCCAGGCCGTCCTTTCAGGCTTCTGTGGCCCCAGCATTTCCGGCAGGAGCATCAGGCAGGCCTTGCAAGCAAAGGGCCGTTAACCTGACTTTGAAACATAAGCTCCTGGAAGATGGATTCTCCAGCAGTGAACCCAGGCTTCAGAGGGAGAAGCGCCGGGCCCGCGGGCGGACGGTGGAGCCAGCTTCCTCCGTCATGTCACACGGAGTGACCGCCAGCGGCTGATGGACCCAAACCTGGGCGGTGATCAGGTCTTGTAGACCTCGGTGCAAATCCAACTTCTCGTTGCCAATTTTCTAACCAAGAGTTGGAGAGACTAGACATGAGGCAGACGATGTAGGAAGCCCAATAATTTTACTCTATTAAAAAGGATAGAAACTGCCAGACAGGTACCTTAAGCTACATGGTTTTACTGCTGAAACTATAGGTATAGGAAGAAGACATGGGAAACAACCCCAATGTGCGGGAAAAGCTACCAGTGTGTTCCGGAGAAACAAAGCAAAACCTTTAACGTCGATTTCAGTATTTCAGTGTATAGTCCTATACATTGAAACTATAAAAATATTATTTTAGAATGAAGGATGAAAATGAGTTAGTTGAAAATGCAACATCTACATTTCTGTTACAGAAAACTGTAGGAAAATTGTACACCAAACTTCCTTTCTTTTGGACACCATGAGGAGAGCCCACACGTGGGTAGTTTAGGCACGCACATATTTATACTGCCTTGGGGGAGAAGAGATGTCGAGTGAAATATTTATTTTTTTCACATCTGCATCAGTTGACATTAATCCTGACTCTTTTTCTGTTCTGATCACTGAGTCTCAGCGATGCAAAGCGTCATAAAGCAGTGCACGGAGGGGACTGGGAGGTGGCAGAGGGAGCACCGCCGGGCACGGCTTGGCCCTGCCGTGTGGATGAGACGTGCCAAATGTCATCTTTCTGGAAACAAGCTTCAGGATCAAGTGTCCGTCTTTGCGGGGCTGCAATTCAAGGACACGTGAGCCCCAGTTTCCTGGAAGGAGCGTGGTGAAGGCTCGAGGTCGGCAGGAAACCCAGCTCTTGGAAACCCTCCACGGCCAGTGTTAGGTTTCTAATTCGCAAACTCAACAAGATGTTTGCATGGCCCTTTCCAACAATGTGTCCGATTTTCTTTGGCCATTTGCTGCCTGTTCTGCTACCCTTTTATTCAAACAAGTTCCTTCTGAATTCGTTGAAAACATTCTTTCACATCTTGATAGGAATTCTAAAATAGAAGACGTTTGCATTATTAGGACAGGAAAAGAAAAAAAAAAGGCTGTTAAATTTAATTTCACCGTGGCATATTGTTCAGGGTTCTCAACTTCTGTCTGAAAGTGAAGAGAAAAAAAGAAAAAAAAACACCTCCTCTTTCCCATATAATTTACCCTCCACAGCATAATAAGATTCCGTATTGATTATTGGGACATGCAACATTTTTAGCAGATATTTAGCCATAAAAACCCAATCATCATTTTTGGGGAACTACCTGATTTGATCAAAAGTGTGCCTTGCAACAGGAAATTTGACCAATAAGTACAATAAACCAGTTAAATAACATTTTACTTTAGAACTCACCATTCTCATTGACAGTAATAGTCTCATCGTCAATACTATACAAATGAAATATTTCTAAAAACAGATTTTGACCCGAAAGAAGCGTTCATGCCGAATGAGTTCCTGCATCACAGCATAGGCTAACGGTCCGTGGAGACGGCTGTGTCATAAGCACTTCTATTTTAAGATTTGCTGTCACAGCACCCAAACCTTCCAAATTCTCAGTCAAAAATGCATCCTGTCCTCAGCTGTCAAATGGTTTGGAAACCCAGCCTCGCAACAGAAAAACTCGGTGTTTACCCAGCACAAACCAGCGCTGCCTTCATATGCTGTCAGGACAAACCCAGGTCCTGAGAGGCTTCTCCCAGAGGGCTGGCTGCGAGACAGCAGTGCCGGGCTAGGGGGCCCGTGCCATTTTAACGCCGAATGTCAGGTCATGGAGGAAACGATCATTCCGAGAAACTGGATGTCTCTCCTAAGTTTGAACTTAATTTATAAAAAGTTGACTAAACCCATCCTGGGCCTTGGCCTGCCTTTCTAGCGGGAAGAGCATCTTGTGGGAGTTCTCGCTTTATCCAGAGGGAAGCTCAGATTCCAAGTCTCCTCGGCTTCCTGTCTTCGCTGTCCCTTCAACTGCTGGCTGGTCGCCGGAACGCGCGTCCAGGCTGGAGTGACATGTCTTAGATTTCCTTCTGCGCACACACATCCGCATAACTCCTTCTGGACAGACACGGCAGGGCTGGCTTATGACCGAGGCACAATATTAATACTGCTTCAGAGAATCCGTATTTGCCCAGCACCCACCATATGCCGGTGAAATGTTACCATTCCTTTGAGTTCCCATCGTCTTCACCGCAACGCAGGAGCTAAGGGTTATTTTCCCACTTTGAGGATAAAGAAACTGAGGGACAGAGCAATTGGGCAGCTTGTCCCCGTCCAGTAAATGCCCCCGCCCCTGGGCCCTCGTCACGGCCGGGGAGCAAGCTGCCCGGCTCACAGAGCAGAACTGCCGAGTGCCAAGCACGCACCTAAGCTGAGGCACTTGGCTGCCCGAGGGCCTGCGGCCTGCACAGCCCCCTGGGTCATCTGAGCTGGACAGCAGCCTTATACTCAAGCCAAGGTCAAAGATGCACGGCGCTGGCACCCACCAGCCATTGTGAGTATGGCCACCAGTAATGGCCATGCTGTCCTGCGGATCTGTATGACTTACTGAAGTGTCCACAAGCCACAGAGGCGATGAGAACTAGTCATTGGCCAGCGTGGATCTGCACGAGTTACCTAAATGCCGTGAGAACTAAAACCCCTGGCCGATGAATCCGAATCTGTAGGGCCACCTGCCCAGCTCTGCATGGAACTGGGCTCTGAAGGAGGTAAGCCTACTGGCATCACGGCTGCTGGTTTCTCAGTCCTCACCGCACCCCGGGCGCTTTTGCAGAGGCCGCATCTGCAAGCCACACACAAGAGGTCTGGTGTCAGCACCTCTGTGCTGCAGGTGAAAAAGCTGAACCCAACCAAAGCAAAGTCCTTTACCGCAGGTCTCCCTCTGGCCAACTGGTCTACCAGACATGGCCTAGTGGGTTCCCCCGCGTGTAATACTGTTGTATCTTTCTAACAACGAGGTGCCCTTCCCATGAGGGCCTTTTATGGGCTCTGCCATGGGAACAGTCACTGGGATGGGAAAGAAAAAAAAAAATGAGAAAGTAACCAACAGTATAAGGCAATGTGTACTAAAAAATTAACAGAGTCCCTTTAATATGTGCATCCACGTGATATGCAGCTTTAAGATATCATGTGTATTTAAAGTGCCCTCAGTATAAATAATAAAGACTCTTACGTAAGACTGTCGCTGCAGTCCTATTGGATGCGTGAATCCACACGCACGTGCCAAGCATGAGCCATTGCGAGGATGCACTGGGAGAAGAGAGGGGAGAAGCCTTGTACGGCGGGGCTCGTTGTGTCGCGGTTTACCTGGGCAGAGTTAAT
>PVHT020000009.1:22900483-22905483 GCA_004024745.2 Catagonus wagneri | reverse complement strand
ATCGTTTGTGTTTTTTAAAAACAGAGGTCGAGTGTGCATTCAAGGGTGGAGGGTGAAACCGGCCTCGAGCCGCGCCAGCCGCGTGGGTGCCCTGAATCCCGCGCCCGCCCTCAGCCCTGCAGGGCGGGAGGCCCCCGTGGAGGCTCCTTCTTGCAAAGACACCTCCGCTGTGCGCAGGACCCAGAGCGCGACTAGCCCAAACGGAGGCGAGGTTTGAAAAGACGATCGAGATAAATTCTGCTCATTCGGTCCAAGTGTTCCCTGAAGGTGTGGATGGGGAATGAAGAGGAGGGTGGGGACAGACGCGGCGGGACAGGGTGTCGCCAGCTGTGAGGCGGGAGGAAGAGGAGGGGCAGCAGCAACGAGGGGGCGCGGAAAAAGGCGGGAGGGAGGAAGAGAGAAAAACAAAGTGTGAGGATGAGCCGTGGGGAGTCTCGCTTTCCAGGGGAGCAGGGGTTGTTAGGGGCAGGTGCGGGCCAAGTGAGAGAGACGCCCCTTACACTATCCGTTCCTGCTGAGAAACGAGCGGGAAGAAAGGGGGCTGAAGCGGGGGCTGACCCCGGTCAGGGGCAGTGGCCAGGCTCTCCAGCAAGAGCCCAGAGCCCGCCGTCCCTTCTCCTCTCCTCTACCGGTAATCAGTCAGCAAACGCCGGCGGCTCCCTTCCCATGGCATGAGGGCACTGCCGTAAGCCCACCAGGAGGCCAAGACCCCAGGAAGCTGGGGGCCCTCCCTTCCCAGGTGGGAAGGACCACGAATCTGCCGGGCACCCCTGCAGGAAACAAGGCTGCGACAGAACAAACGGGCTGGGTGGCAGGGGAGACAGGTGCCGCCCGGAGCACCTGAAGGCGGCCCCGGCTGGGACTCGGACGCTGGCAGCGAAGCTGGGCCTCGTCGTCAAACTTCGAGAAGCCTTTGGACTTCGTGCTCCTTCTCCTCCTCCGGATGGTGAGGGTCGACAGGGCTGTTGAGGCCGAGCGTTCTCCGTGGGCGGCTTTGCTTTTCCCACGAGCCTTAACTTTTAAGGTTCTTGAAACGCTACGCTTCAGTGTCCTCTATGCAATTCCACCAGGTGATAGTTACAGGTGCCTGTTACGGTAAAGGCGCTGGCTCTGAGGGGCGGGCGGAGGTCTGAATTCAGGAGCTGCCCCTTCTGCTGTAATTTGTATAAACTCCTGGGACAGACTAGGGCTCCCATCTGAGTCTTCTTCCCGCCAGTGCTCTGATGGCTGCAGTCCTGCCTGAGATGAGCTTAGCACTGACTTGGCTCCCCTGGACCACTTCTCGCAAGGTGAGATGGGGATCCACAGGCGGGGTCCCCTCTCAGCCTCGGCCCCCACCCCTCTCCCACACCCCCTTCCCGGGGGTCTTTGATTTCAAAGCGCGCTCTGCTCATCAAACAAGGAGGGAGGGGTGGCCCAGAGCAACTCCTGACACAGGACCCCGCCCCTGCACCCCAAGACCTCCTCCATCAGCCCCCCCACATGCACAGCTGTCACTTCTCCCTCTTTTGTTTCTCCCACATGGAAGAATAATACAGAAAAATCATGTCAGACGCCCTGGGGAAGAGGGGGTGCAGGCCTGGGTTCTTCCACCTGCCCTCCACAATTTCTGAGTCTTCCTTACACAGAGTTTGTACAGGAAAGGAAAACGCCGGGGATGATCCGGGACTCAACCAGCAGCCGCGTCTTGGTTTTGTTTTTCCGCTCCTGGTACAGGGAGGGTTAGAATAGACACAGAAGGGGGAAGTCCATTAGAATAATTTACTATTCGTCATGAATTATAAATGACAGGCCGTGCCGTTCATACATGTCTAATTTAAACTTAGAATGTAGCCCTGTCAATTGGTTACCGAGCGATAAAGGTGCCACCGTTTTTCTCGGAGCTGGCGCGAGGCTCTGCCAGGGTTTAACCTCTGCTTTTGGCACCTGAGCTGGGGAAGCGGCCCTGGGTCCCCGCAGCCCCGGGTCCCCGCAGCCCGGGACGCACGCGCGGTCAGGCCTGGCGGCGGGCGGCCGAGGGGAGGGCAGCCCAGGCTTTCTCCCTGAATCCAAATTAGTCTCGCAGCTGGAGAGGCATCAGTGGCTGATAATGGCCCAACAACCTCCAGCACTAACAGATATGACCTCGGCGGCAGTGACAAGAATGCAAAATGCGGCCTCTTCTCCCATCGGAGCCGGGCCGGGCCCGTGCTGCCTCCGGAGCTGGGGGCCGCCTTGAAGACCGAGACGTCCTAAAATGAAAAGAATGAGGCAGGTGCATCCGGGGCGGGTTGCACGGCACACCTTTGAAGCACAATAGTCAGTTCTCCTCCAGCACCCAAGGAAAAAACTGTGTTTATAGGGATGCTTAAAATGATGGTGGACTGCGTCCTGCAGGCTGTCCATTCGAGGAGGACTCGGGCAGCCCTTCGTCCCTGCGTGTGGCTTCAAACCAGTCGCCTGTCTGTGCACCTCTGGCGCCTGAGGAAGACGATGTGGACCGTCAGCCTGGTGGTCAGCGTGGCCCCCTCCCTCCCCAGCCCCGCTGTACCAGCGCCTGGAGGCATCGCTTCGTGTTGCTTTTGGAAAGGTTTTCTGTACCCGAAGTTCCCGCGTCGGGGTCACTGTCATCTCATGCAGGGAACATGAGCTGCGGACATGAGGGGACCGGGGGTGGGGGTGGGCTCTGTCCCGAAGCCACAGGACACAGGTGGTGCCGGGTAGCGGGAAGCCGACAGAGGGGCCCTCGGCACCGATGAGGCCGGAGGACACTGAGCCCTGCCCGTGGCCTGGGACAGCCTTCTGCTCTGGCTTCAGATGAACTTCTCCTGGTCTATGGAAACAACCCTGCTCTTATTCTAAGCGCTCTGCGTCACCTTCTTCCACGACAACACACACGCCCGTCCTCAGCACGGGGAACGGTGGGCCGTGCCAGTCGTGTGGGTACCGTCCAGCCACTGAGACCTGGGCCAGGGCTCCGGAGACTCAGAGAGCCCCCCGCAGCCCTGTCTGTGCCCAGGGGACCCCGAGGCCCGTGCAGGCACGACCAACCCCGCTCTTCAGGGTCCTAGGTGCTGAGAAGTCACACCTGATGCTGGACAGCGGTGGTGCTTCGGGAACACAAAACAGAGAAGAAATTGGTTGTGCTTTTGTCTGTATTTCCATTTGCAAAGGCAACTGATGGTTTCTGTACAGAGCAATGTTATTTACATGTTAAAGATCTGATTTTAATTTCATCCCGAAAACATATGAAGGCAAAATGTACTCGTGAAATGCACACATACTTTACTCAGAAAGAGGGGGGCCGGCCTGGGAGCAGAGGCACCGTCAGGATGGGCGCGGGCCCACTGCCCCGCCCCAGGTGGGCACAGCCGCACGCCGGCTCGTGCACACGCACTTACACACCCAGACACACACGGAAGGAGGCAGTCTGCCAGCCGCCGCTGTTCTCGCCCCAAAGCGAAGGGCCCACGAAGGCCAATCACAAAACACAGGGAAAGAGTTCATCTGCATTTTTCCTTTTTACCAAGTTACGATTTCAATGTGCATGGAATTCAACCCACCTTCGTCCCGGGGACAGCTAACCTCCTCCAGCCCCACGGAGGTGGCCCTGCTGTGCCAGGAACACAGTGAACCTTCCTGCAACTGTTTTACCTGCAAGTATCTTCGTACGTGGTTCAAAAGGCACCTTGAGGGCAGCAAGGTCTCCGCCCGACGCCTGCGGCCCGGGCGCCCGACGCGGCGGAGAGGAAGTGCGAGTCCCAGACTCGGCAAACGCACCGCCGTGTCCGCAGCCTCTCTTCTCTCCGGCTCCGCTCCCCACAGAAGCGAGGCGACCTTGCTCAAGTCCACGGCCTCAGCCGCTGGGGAATGACGCGGCCGATCGATCGTGACCCTGAGCCCTTGGTGCTTTCACCTTGGTCTTACTGCGCAAAACGTAAGGCGCTGGTCCCACAGCGCAGCGAGACTGGCTGCCTGGAAGGGTTTACCCGCGCGGTAGATGGACTCTGCCCGAGCTCGACCCGGGAATCGGCCCGCTGTATAAACGTCACCGACTACGTGGGGCTTTTTAATGTCTGAAATTTCCTGCCCCCCTGTGAGCGGCCTTCCTCGACCCCGGAGAGAACTGACTCAGCTGCGCCCGCAGGACAGCCTCCGCTCCCTGCTGGGAAAGCTCGCCCACGCCACGCTGGCTTCGCGAATATGGCCCGACGGTTCTGGGCCCGTGGTTCCCCCACGACAGATCAGTCACTTCTCTGTCGTTATCCTGAATCTTCGCTCCTATGATCCAAATCTTTTATCCAAGGAAATGCTGGCACCATCTAGACTTAAGTTTTCCCATGACAAAAATTACCAAATAGCATCAATGCACCAGGTTTTCTTGTAGCTGTTTTTGGAGCTGCGGGTGGCTTGTGAGATTGAAATGAGAAATTGGGAAACCCGCATTTTCCTTTCTGTTCTCTGCTTTAGTTTGCCGGGCACCACTCATCTTTCGGTTGTGGAATATGGTTCAGGAGAGAAGTTTAATTGGGGGTTATTTCTTCAGAATGCAAACTCTAGAATAGTCTATGTCCTAAATTCGCTTATTTTATTTAGATGGAGCCTCAGACAGCGTCTCGGCTTGGATTTATGGGGTCAGAGTTGTGAGCTGCTGAGCGTCGTGGCGGGTTTGCGGGTGCGAGAGCGCCGGATGTTTTGATAAGCGTGTTCTCTTACCTTCATTGTCGTTAGCATCCTCATATCCCTTCGCTCAAACGCCCCACCCTGTACAAGAGCCCTTCTGTCCCAAATCCCAGTGTGGTCTTCTGTGAGAGCAGAAGCCTAAACCCTGCCTCGGATCCTCGTTTACCCACCTTACAACAGGCCCTCAATCCACAGGCTAACCCTGAGCCATTGAACTGCAGGTCTGCTTTCCAGCCCAGGGCTCGCGGCAACCATGCCATGTGCCACACGGCAGACCCGCTGCACAGGGTCCCAGGCTTCCTGTCCCCTGGCTATCTTTTTTTTTTTTTTGCCTTTTG
>PVHT020000009.1:22863311-22900383 GCA_004024745.2 Catagonus wagneri | reverse complement strand
GGCAACCTCATGGTTCCTAGTCGGATTTGTTTCTGCTGCGCCACGACAGGAACTCCTCCCCTGGCTATCTTGACCCTGGTGTCTAGAAAGTTCCCCACTGTTCCCAAGGCCCAGCGTCTGCTCCCCAGGGGTCTGTATCCAAAACGGACCCCTCCCCCCACACTCGGTGCATCACCCACGTCACCCTGAGGTTGGGCAAGTTTGGTGCAGCCTTTCCAGGGCAGGTGGAAGAAGCATGGGCTCCATTTCAGGACCAGTGGTCGCACCCTGGGGCGTGGCGACAGGCAGGTGGACAGGCCACGCATCTACTGCTCAGAGGGCGTCTCCCAGCGAGGAGAGATGATGGGCGGCACACAGATGAAAACTTGCGAAGAGGGCGGTGTGGACGGCATTCAGCCCCTTAGCCTTGTACGAAACCACAGAATTCATGGTGCTGGCTGCAAGAACTATGGAGGCTCTGGCGTTTACTCTGTGCTTTCATTTTTTTTTATTTAAAAATTTTTTTTGGCTGTGCCCATGGTACATGGAAGTTCCAAGTCCAAGGATCAAATCTGAGCTGCAGCTGCAACCTACACCACAGCCGTGGCAACCTTGGATCCTTAACCCACTGCAATGGACTGGGGATCGAACCTGTGCTTAAGCAGCAACCCAAGCCATTCAGACAAGGCCGGGTCCTTACGCTGCTGTGCCACAGTAACAATTCCTACTTTACACTTTTAAATTTGGTCCATGCAATGCATGTTTATGGATGGCTGATTTTGAATAACCCTCAAAGAGTGCTTTTATTAAGTATCAAGGAATATTTGAACAAGATATAATCTGGAGCAGAGAACACAAACCTCTAAGTGAAACTGATTTCCCTGCATTTTGAACATATGCTGATTTTAGGACACAGCATACAACAAAAATTGTTCTAAGAAACACATATATATTTGAGATCGACTTGATGCGATGACAGGACACTTGCTCTATGTTAGAGGGAAATGGGACAAATAGAAACACCGTCTTTGAACCTGGGCCACCTTCCCTTGAACTCGAGCTTAGGACAAGGACCCCCACACCTCACCGACCCCAACTGCTGAAGACCCATGGCCAGCGCCAAGCTGGGCGAAGGGACCATGTCTTAGCTGTTGCTGCACAACTGACGCACCTGCCTGCACTCACAGACTGCTTGGTTCAAGCTCAGCCCCTGATGACGTAGAAAGACCGTGTCTACACCCTCCACACCCCTGCTGTTCAGAGCGAGATGCAGCTGTGGTTCCGTAACCGAAGAGCCCCACCCAGAGGCGGGCTTTGGGCTCAGGTGAGTCCAAATCCCCCTGCATCCACTGTGAGCAGCGCCACGATCCTCAGAACACCCCCACATCACCAGTCCTGTCCTGTGCTCTCTCTCCAAGCCGGTGCTACGGCCCGAGGTCTGGCATCGGAGGAACCTGCCCACCTCACGTGGGGGCTGAAGAGGCAGCTCCGTTTGGCATCTGTGGTGGAGAGTTGAACACATGCGGGAAAGCCTGCCGGCCGCCTGCCTTCCTTCACCGCCACCGCTCTCCCGTGGTCAACCCGCCCCCAGAGGTCAACCCGCCCCCCAGAGGTCAACCCGCCTCTCTAAACATCTTTGCCCTTGACTTTACATTCAGACGTCAACATGTCTGAACTGCTCCACATACACAATCTTCTGCTGTTGTATCGAGAATATTCTTTCTGCAGAAAGAGCACCTTTTGAGGCGCCGAGGAACTGTACCGCGACCTCAGGTCCAAGCGCGACAAACACACCAAGTTAGAGCGTCGCGGACAAGGGCCGCCTGGTCTGTGCCGAGTTTTGCACGTTCAGAGCAGATTCTGCCAGGCACTGAGCCCGGGAGATACAGACGAGCACGGAGGGAGGCACCGTGCAGTGACGGCTACTTGCATTCAAGTCGAGTGTGAACCGTACTTGCCCGAACACGAATATGTGCGTGTTCTCCTGTCATCGGTAGGTCGGGGTCCCACGTGCGAACCTTCCCAGGCCTGGCACAGCTCACACGAGGCAGCTGGGCTGCGCTCCTCTCCTGGTCCCGGCGCACGTGGAAAGGGCTTGGACCACGTCCAGCCTGATGCTCGAGGCTCTTTTGCTGGAGACCACGAGGCAGCGACGGGACCACCACACCCACCGACGTCACAGGCAGGGCCTCACGGGCCTGTTATGATGAGGGCTGACAAGGTCACCTGTGAGGGCTGTGGGGACGCGTGAGCAGAGCAGGTGCAGTGCTGATGACACATGACAAGGTGATTCTAGGTGATGTTGAGTTTGCTAGTCTTAAGAAAACATAAAAGCATCTCATCAGTGTGGGCAGAATTTCATCAGCTGGGCTCCTTTTTTTCATGCTTCGATGCCGAGGACGGATCTAGGAAAACAGTGCCGGTGGGGCTCCCTTCCCCTGACCGGGGAGCGAGGTGTTGCCAGAATTAAAGGGACGCCAGGCGAGACGCTTGGACGGGAGCTGCTGGTCTACAGAAGAGCTTGTTTGTCAAGCTGAGTCGCTAAAGCAGATGGGGTGAGCGCTCAGCGGTCACTCAGGAAACCAACCTGGACGGGTGTTCCGCCCCCTCCTGGCCGCCCCCCTCCCCCGGTCACGGTCACTGTCACAGGAGCCTTTCCACAGGCAGAGGAGCCCCTCCGCCTCCCTTTCGGCGCCTTCCAGGCCGCGAAGCACCGACGGCAGAGCCCCGGCAGCTGCACAGAAGAGGGGCTGAGGGGCTGACGGACTGACGCTATTGGAAATACGGAGGGTGGTTAACCACCCCCAGTCTGTCCACCTGGCTGCGTTCGCAGCTCGGAGAGCTTTAATTAGTGCTTCGGTTTGCAATACCATTTAAGGCAAAACTACAAAAAAAAATAAGGGGAGAGTAGGAGGAAACACAAGAACACAGAATCTTCTGAAATAGCGAACTGGACGCAGAGACTTAGACAGGGAGCTCAGGGCCCCCAGCGGGAGCCGAGGAACAGCCGGGGAGAGACAGGTGCACAGCCGGGAGCCCGGGGTCAGCAGCACTGGGACGTAATTTTGTGACCCACACTCTGTGTTTCTTAGGGACTCGTAGCATATTTTGTATAGAAGTAACTAAATTAAGGAAATGGTCAACTGGACCACCTGTCTTTAGCTCCCAGCCTGCCTCCTCCCTTCTGTGTGTGTAATCAATACACACGATCCCCATTTTTTGAGGTGACTGAACACTTGCCCGTGTCCCATTTTGGAAGGCAGCTGTTCCTACTAGGTTGGATCGCATGAACCTCACTGGGCCTTCTTCAGCCCGTTGCCCAAAATGGCTATTTTCCTGGGGTTCAAATTAACACGTATGTGGATGCCTTCCTTAATAAAGAAAGAAACACCCTCTTCAAAGATTACGCATCCTTAGAAATAATCTTTTTTGGCAAAAATTAGCCAATTCCAACCAAAGTGAGTGACCCAGGACCTGTGCCACTTGCGACAGAGGTTGTGACAAAGCCATTTCTGCTACGTGGCTGGCAAAAGCCAGGGGAACAGCGATTAGAAATCAGCGGGGGTCAGAAAATTCGGGGAGCATAAAAATGAAGTCTCGAGTAAGCTGGGTGAGAAGTACATTCCTTTTGATTGTTGTCTCCTGCTTTTTAATGTTCTCAGCAAACGGCTGTATCTTTCAGAGTCTCTCAAGGATTTTTAGATAAAAAGAGAGGTTTTATCTTTGCATGTCTATAAGCAGAGAAAAGCTCCAGAGACCAAAACCTACAGGCAATTCAAATAAACTAAATCCGATCAAGGTAATATCAATGCCAGAATTAGAAGAAAACCCGGAGAGATATCAATAACAACATTAAAACAGCAGGTTTCAACAGGAATCAATAGGCAGAATAAACAGAAAAAATTAAGTCACAAAGTGTTAGTAGATAAAAGCTCCCCACTCATTAAAATTCTGTTTGTCTTTGTGCCTTTTTATCAATGTACCTATATATCTATGCGAGTGTATCAAAGTTTGTAATGTAAAAGAATGATGAAATAATCTAATTAATTTCCGGTGTCATTCCACATATTTCTTTCAAGTTAGAACTGCAATATTAATAATGGTTTGCAGTTTAATAAAATATCTTTAGGTCTTATTAACTCCTATATCAGCTTGTTATAAAAGCCACTTTCTATCAAATAGCTAAACTTCAAAAGAGTTTGGCTTTGATCAGAAAAAAAAAAAAATCAGGTTCATTCCATTTGTACCGAACAGCCTCACTCTGCTCCACAGGGAGACAGTTGTCTGGAGCTGCCATTCGCTCAGGAAAATATTCCAATGGGCAAGAAATGTGAAAGAGAGGATATACTGAGGCAGCCAGGGAAGGTGGGGAGCTCCCTGTTTGCCTCCGCGGGCAAGGGGGACGTGGCTCCAGAACCCGGGCTGGAGGTGTGGGGCTTGCACCCACCTGGAGCACCTGCAGGTCCTGGCCCGAGCGGTGGAATTTCAAGAATGCGTTTCTAAATACTGGGCTTTCCCTTTTCCCCTGATTAAGACTTTGAGATAATTTTACCTCCTTGCCGGGATTCAAAAATTCTTCCCTGGCAGCTTCCCTGGATACTGAGAAAATGTGCTGCCAACCCGGCCGGAGAGGTGCGGTCAGCTTGTCCCCAACCCTGTCTCCAGACGCTTCCCGTCCTTGGCATCTCTGCCTGGCCGAGGCCCCCCCGAAACGGGTGCCAGGTTGGTGACACCTGGATCATTCACTAAGTGTGCAGCCACTGACCCGGAAGTGAGTACCAAAGGTCTAGGGGGTCCCTTAGGCTTTCTTTTTAGTGCAGCAGCTGACAAAGATGTTAACAGCTAGCCGGGGCGTCTCACTAAGGCTTCTTTTGCTTGAAATACACCTGTTTTGCTGGGGGTCCTGGGAGGGACAATACAGGGGGGCCAGCCCCGCCCTGGGGTTAAGGGGGAAGCGCCCGCAGCAGGCTGGGGGCCGGCAGTGGAGCCGTCTGGTTTGAAGCCCCTTGATGGCGGGCCCTGCTTTTCCCCGCTGGGTGCCTGGCACCCAGAGGTGCCCTGTCGAGGCTCCTCGCTGAAGAGAGAATGCAGGTGTAAACAAAGGGCTGCTGGGTTTCGGCCACACAGCTTCTTCTGGACCCGGTGGATCCTTACCTCCTCGCGAATGGGGAGATCCCGGCGGGGAGCCCGAGTCCGAGTCGACGCCTCCTCGACGCTGAGGTCCTCCGTGCTGAGGGCCCCTCCCGCTCGGAAGGGGACTGGCGACATGGTGCAGCCCCGAGGAGAGCAGCTTGCCCCAGAGCGAGGGTCCCCGGGAAAGGCGGGTGTCCCGGTGGCCCTGGTCCTCTCGGACTCACAGCAGACGCCCCGTGTTTGAGGCACAAACGCACACCTAGCCTCCCCCCACCCCACCCCCTCCCGCCGTGCGCCCAGGTCTCCAGCATTGCTCCTGGGTGACCCGGTGACACTTCTGGCCATCGCAGACACAAAGCAGTTTCGATCCAGCGAGATGAGCTGGCGTGGCAGCGGGCCACTCTGAATTCCTGGGAGGGGACACCTGAGGAACTGCATCCCCACAGTAAAGAGCAGATTTCAAGGAAAAAGCCAATCGCGAAAACGTTAGACCGAAAAAGTGATCCTGGCAAACCCTGGGGAGCTGAGCAAACTTACCGTGGATCGAGGACCCGGAGAGCTTCCGAAGGAGGTGGAGGGAGTTGTTCTTTTATTCGCATAGAATTTTATAACTTCCTTCGTCTTGAACTTCAGAGTCCGTCCGCTGAGACCCGAAAGCCTTCGCGGTCAGACCCCCCAGTCACAGTGCGCCCGCTTCTCACGTTTCAGCATCCCCGTCTTCCAACGGCCTCCGCTCACTGTGGCTGAAGCTGCAGGACATGCCCGCCTGGGTTTGGGAGGAAGCAGTTTGTCTCCAGTCCATACAAATTTGGGCCGGGTCTGAGTACTTCTTTACACTTCACTTTGTCCTGTAAACCGTATGCATAGCATTTTATCCGAAGTCTGCACAGAGTCTTCAGAACCCGAGGCTCGGAGACCTTTCACTTGAAAGCCTGTCCCCCGGCGGGTTCAACGCCTTGCATGTGACATGCGTGTGTTGCCGTTCTAACTCAGGGGAGGCCATACACGAGCAAGGTAATGGCTAATTAACACTGGGGCTGAGTTGTGCCCAGGTTTCTAGCGGCAGGTAGGTCTCGGATTGTCTGCTCTAACGTCCTCATTTTCCGGAGGTCTGGAGAGTGGCAGTGACCAAGGAGAGGGGTCTAGACCAAGGACATGGTCATCAGGACACCGAGGAGCAGTCACTGCTTCCTCCCGCACGCCCCTCATTGTGAGCAAACAGACGTAACACGCCTCTGAGTCAGGACCGGGGCTGTAACTAGTCCACACTGAGTCCAAATCGCATTGGAAATGTTTGTCTCGTGTCTGTGCAAGGGGGGTGCCTTAGAGAGACTTCTCCTGGCTTCCACGAGCGGCAAGACAAACTTCTGACCAGTTTCCCCCCGTGAAGCCAAATGCTTCATAAAACTGGTGGAGGTGAGGAACTGGATAAATGCTGGTTGGAAGCATCTCCTTAGACCCTTGCCGTTTTCCATGAAAGCTGCCTCGTGTTTGTGCCCAGCCATCTCCATCGATGCAGTCAGGGCATCTGAGGACACGGAGGAGCGTTTCTCAGATCCGGTGATGACACCACGTCTTTCTCATCGACAGCCCGTTCCACAGTCGTGTGCTCAAAGGGGTGGGACAGGACCCAGCAGCCCACGGCGTGTATTTCCCAGATGAGTGTAGACACCCTCTGTTCTGTATGAAGCCTCTAACACAGCGACAGCTTGGCCCCCATGGCCCCGACGTGCGTCGCCGGCCTCCGACCTGCTCAGAGGGCGTTGGCAGGTGTCCACTTCAGGCCCGGCCTGTCACCTGACTCTTCGGGGTGGCCGTCCAGGTTCAGCGCTGCCGCCTCTGCTCTGGAGCTGAGTCCCATCGCCGTGTTGCCATCGGCTGCTTGCGCAGCGAGACGCAGGCTCCAGGGACAAGGTCCCGAGGAGTGGCGCGGGGGCCTTGCCCAGCACCTTGGCACAGAGGGTCAACCAGACCGTGGCACTGGCCGCAGAGTCCAACCTGCCAGAGGGACAGGGCCGAGGCCATGACGGTCAACTCGGTCACCTCCCCCCTTCCCCCATCCAGGGACCCGCCCCCGGGCTCCACTCGGAGATCAGCCTGGGGCCTGGCCGCAAGCAAGCGTGTCACGCTCAGCTCCCTGAAACCCCAAGACCACGGGAGGTGCCGCAAACAGGGCCAGGCTCCAAGAGAAGCCACATTTCTTCAGAGAGAGACGCAGCCCCAGGCTGGGGCCCTGACAGGGGGTGACAAAGGCAGCCGCTCCCTGGCCCGTCCCACCTGCGACTGAGATGGGGGTGTCGGCAGAGGGCCGTCTGGCCTCCGAGGCCTGGGGGCCTCTGGGGCACTCACAGCCCTGAGGGCCGGCCTGGCCTGGCCCGGCTGCCAGGCCCGCAGCTCTGCCGGCTCAGATGGCAGCCATTTACTCCCCGACTCTGACCTTGGCCTGGGCAAGGACGAGACAGGAGATGGGGTCTCCCACACTGGCAAAGAAAACTCCAGGCACTCACCCCGCGGTCCCCTCCCTGCCCACCTCCTGCCCCAACGTGCAGACGCCCGGAGGGCCGGTGCCAGGCCCAACACACGGGGGCCCCGTCCAGCGCCCGGCACACAGTGAGGGCTGGGTGAGCGCCGCTAAGGCGTCCGGGGAGAGCGGGGGTGGGGGGACAGGAAAGACGTGGGTGCTGATAACTGCCCATAAATATGCAAACGATGGATCTAGAAGGGCTCTTGTTACTACTTCCCAGTGCAGCTCCAGGAACCCAGGGGTAAGTCTCTCAATTGTACTGGAGTGTGACTTGTAAGTAACGTTTTCCTCACATCCCTAAAGCATGGCTCTGTCTTTGGAGTTTATAAACTGTTGATGTAAATGAGTTTATAGAACCATTTCGTCGTTAATTAAAACAGTCCTCAGAGCAGCAGTCGGAGCAGCAGTGGGACCTGTGCCAGCTTCCGAGCGCACAGGCCTGGCGGTCACGGCGGCCTGGGGTTTCGGAGGGCGCGGCCGTGACGGGGCTGCACCCACACCCTTGGGAGCAGAGCACGGAGCTCTCAAGTGGGTCCGGCCCGAACCCGGGAGTGTGCGGACCGGGGCCTCACCCCCGCCACCTGCATCCTGAGCGCCCCGGGCCACCGCGGGCAGAGCCGTGCCCCCCCCCTCGCTCGCTCATTAATGGTGGGTCCCAAGTGCCGGGCACGGTTCCACGGGCTGGAAATCCACTCAAGGCCCCACTTGTGCTCAGAGAGATCGGGTTTGATGGAGTGAGAGGAGACACAGGTGCGGGATGGGGCGACCAGGCCCCCGCCCGGTGTGACGGGCACAGAGGGGCGCCGAGGACGCCGCAGTCACTGGCCACGAGGCCAGGGTCCTTGACTAAGTGGCAACAACCCGGGTGACGGCCAAACGCTCTGCGTGGACCCAGGTCAGACCTCCGAGGGGCCAGGCTGCAGGGGCGCCGGGCGGGAAAGCTCTGCTTCCATGCCCACCTGGGCTCCCCTCTGCATCCACAAATGTGGGGACAGGGGTCTCAAAAGGGACAGGAGTTTACCGCATGGCCTGCGCCCCTTCACTGCTGGAACAATCGGGAACTTCAGCGTGTATTTGCTCGGGTTCTCCGGCCAGCGACCTCACTGCTAAAAGTGCCTGCGGACCGGGCACCTCTCCGAGCGCCACTCCTTCAGAAATCACAGAAGCAGGTGCGGCCCTGAACCGCATTCCAGAAAAGTCTTGTATAAACATGGGACGACTCGGTGTCTTTTTTTTTAACCGCTGCACCTGCGGCACATGGAAGTTCCCAGAGTAGGGGTCGAATCAGAGCTGCAGCTGCAGGCCTACGCCACAGCCACAGCAACACGGGACCTGAGCCATTCCTGCAAACTAAGCCACAGCTCTCGGCAATACAGGATCCTTAACCCACTGAGCGAGGCCAGGGATCAAACCTGCATCCTCATGGAGACTATGTCCGGTCCTTAACCCACTGAGCCTCAACGGGAATTCTTACACAACTCATTCTCAAGGATGCCCGTGGGCTCAAAAGTTCAAGCCTCAGGTTAGAGGCTCCATGACCTGGGCTGCCTTACTCTGGCTGCATTTTCTCCTCGACGTGTGTTATTGTCACCTCAAATAGGCAGAAAAAAAAAACAGTTGTAGGTGTAAGCTGATTCTTTCTCATTTCTTTGAGGACACAGGCGCACAGACAATAAAACCTGACAGGCGCACACACACACGTGCACAGAGGACACACTCACACAGGCCCCTATGATCATTTTTCCTTATGAATGGGATACGCACACTCTAAATACAGCATTAGCGACCTAACCTACCAGGGTTCTAAGAATGGTCTATACATTTCATTGCAGGGGTGCGGAACGTGTATGGCCCCAGAGGGAAGCGTAAAACCTGTATGGGAACAACGATGAAATCCTACAACCGTTCTTGAATTGAACACTCTTCTTTTAAAAAGGCCTTAAAAAGCTAAGAGAACGCTCTGTAACTTATTGTCCATATGCCTGCCTCTGCATCTTCATGTGTGTGCCCGAGTGTATGTGTTATCAGCGTCCCACCGTGCACGCAGCCCTGGGCGTATGAATCACATAACCACAGAAAACATCCAGTTTGACGACACCGGACCCCCGCCCCGGAAAGCACCAGGGGGTCAGGTACCACCCTCCCGGACGGCCCCATGGCACTTGTAGTTCCTGGGTAACTTGACCCCCTTCAGTCTCAAAAGTGTCCTGATTTGATTAACAAAGGATGTAATCACCTGACCTGAGACATGAAATAAAAATAAAATACACGCACGACATTGCTAAGAAATTTGCCGACTACATTTCTTTCTGGTGTTACAATACCAAGAAAAATCAAGAAAGTCAAATAAGCAAAGAAGGGAAATTCATGAGAAAGTTCAGAGTTTGAATACATGGGTAAAAAAACAGTTTCTTTGGTTGGCCATCAATAATTAGAGGACCCATCGTGGCTCAGTGGTTAACGAATCCGACAGTAAACATGAGGATGCGGGTTCAATCCCTGGCCTTGCTCAGTGGGTTAAGGATCTGGCGTTGCCGTGAGCTGTGGGATAAGTCACAGACGTGGCTCGGATCCCACATTGCTGTGGCTGTGGTGTGGGCCGGCAGCTACAGCTCCAATTCGACTCTTAGCCTGGGAACCTCCATGTACTGCAGGTGCAGCCCTAAAAAAGACAAAAATACAAAAAAAAATCAGTTAGAAAACACAGTGGATTAAAGGTCCTAGCCCCAGTGATGATAAAACTGTTACATACAGGCGGATGTTAAGAAACACGAAAGGGGTTACAGAGCATCTAAATCACTGGGGAGATTCCGTTTTTCTGTGAAGCTGTCATCGTCCCATTTCATGGATGACAACTCTGAGGCACAGAGAGGCTTGTCCACCCCCCACACCGAGAACAGCACTGGTGGCAGGGCATCTCGTTATCAGCCCAGGCCCTGTGCTCAGAAGCCTGCCAGGGTGTCCCTGCCAAAGTCGCAGGGAGGCTGTGGTGGACACTGGCTGTCCCCAGGCCACTCCACTTCAGCAGCAGGCCTTCTTCCCAAGGCACATTCTCCTGGCACTCAGATTCTTGACTTCCCAGGAGCGACGAATGGGCGAAGACCCCCTGACCTTAAAAGAGCTCCTAGCTGAGGTCAGGCCCACCCGCCAACCCTCTGCTCCTGGAGTCCCGAGACAAGCCAGCCACAGGACGTCATCCATACCATTCCCGGGCTGAGGTCTTGGGCACGGGGGGCAGCACCGGGGCCGTCTGAGAATTCTGCCTGCCACGCACAAGGGGGGAAGGTCCTAAATGAATAAAGACTGCACAGCTGCGGCTACATGCTGTTGTAGGGATGTCATTTGTCAGAAAGAGAAAGTGGGGTCCATCGTGGGACCTTCTGAAGGTTCCCGCCAGGACACCAGGTCCAGGGAGAATGCTCTGCTCTGCTTCTCTGTGCGTCGAAGAACCGTCACACCCAAGCCCAGCTGCCTCTGAGCCTCTGGACCAGTCCAGGGGCGCTCCTGCCTGGATGGAAGCCCTTGACTCAGAGGGGCGCAGTTCTGGAAAGCAGCCTGGAGGAGGGAGTGGGTCGGGGCGCAGAGCCAGCCCAAAGGCGGGCCCCGAACACAGGCTGGGAGAAGGACCCCACGTGCTCTGCCTGCCCGCAGCCGCCCCAGGCAGCCTTCCACGGAGTCCACCTAGCACACCCACGGCAAGCCGCCCTCCTCCCAGGCCGCCCCATCTGCATCCCTGCCCTGGCCGCTGCCTCCTGGCCTCCTGCAAGAAGAGGAGCCGCGTCCCAGGGATGCAGAGGGCGCCCACGCCGGGCCTCACGGGACGCTCGCTCTGCCGCTTGGCGGCCCTGCCTCTGCCACGTGACGGCAGGATGCTGCCTGACTCTGGAACTGGGTGCGAGCGGTTTGTGTGTAACCGTGTACCTTTGCTGCGGGAAACCTCTAATTCTCAAGTATCTAACCGGGACGTGAAGAAACTGTGATCGTCCCCTCCAACCCCCAGCAGGAAGGAAAGATATATAACATATAATATCTGAACTCAGAGATAAGTCACTGCTCTAAAGCTGCGTCCACCGTAACAGAAGAGGTTCTCAGTGTGGCCCCATCACCGACTCTCCCCGCTCTGGTCCAGACTCCAGCCTCCTCTGGGATCACGCTCGAGGCTGGAAGGGACAGATGGGGGACGCGAGGGGGTGGGGGACAGGGTGAGACCTGACCCTAGATCTCTCTCCCCGGCCCCCTGGACAGCTGCCCTCCCGAAAGAGGGTCGTTTTCAGGAGCATCTTCCAAGCAGGGGCGGGGAGCGTGAGCCATCAGGGCCACGGAAAGAAGCCGATTTGGAGTCTGGGCGCTTAGGAAGCTCGGAGTATGCGCTTTTGGTGTGAACTGCCTGGAGGAACGGTTGGGTTGACCCTGGGCCAAATTTAGGGGACCGTGTTCTGCTGTCATCTTGGAAGCCTCGCCTTTGGTTTGAAAACCGCCCGGCGGAAAGGGCTCTGACTTGCCTGGATGCAGAATAACTTCCCATCAAACTTAATTAGTGAGACCAGTCGTATCTATCTGGCTTTCTCTCCAGCAGTGTTTTTCTTCTAATTGGGACTCGAGGGCACCCCCTGGCCAAGGCGCCTTGGGCTACAGAGAGTGGCCGCACCGGGCAACCTGACAGGCGGCTGGCTCTCCCGGGAGGAGGCGCGGGCCCGCCCGCGGGTTCTTCCAAAGGGGCTCCGCTAAATCATTTCCATCCCAGCCGTGGAGATAATTCCGGCTCGAGGTTTATCTGCAGAAGCGCTCTGATATTCTCCGACAGCCCCAGAGCCCTAACGCAAGACCTGGGGCGTCCAGGCCGTGCAGAGTCCCGCAGAGTCACAGGCCGGGCCCCTGGCACTCCCGTTCCCACGGGCTTCAGCAGCGCGTCCGGCCCGAGCCCTGAACGGGGTGGGATGGAAAGCGCGTCCCCTGGATTCAGGAAGACCCTGAGATCTAAGTTCTGCTCCTCTGCGCGCCCGGCATGTGTTGGAGGCACAGGGCGCCTGGGCTGGCACGTCCATCGTCCGAAGGGAACACGACAGAGATTCCGAGCTCCCTGGGCTGCCAGCAGCCGGAGTTCATCACGTCACACGGTCCTGCAGCCAGAAGTCCCCACCGGGCCCTCACCGCGCGGACGGTACGCGTCCCCACCCCCGCTACCGCGCACGCGCAGGGCTTTTCCGCGCTTGACGTCCTGCTTTCCGGGCTCGGCAGGAACCGGGCGCAGAGACGCGGCGGCCGCGGCTGGGGAGTGTCCCCGGCCCCGCGGTCAAGGCGGCAGGGAATTCTCTCCTTGACTTTCAAGATAAATGGCCCTCCGCTGTCTACACCGGGGTTTGTAGCCACAGCTGTTTTCGTTTTATTTTGTGTCTGGGACTTCAGCAATGTCACGTAATTTTCACATTTTCCCAAATTGAGCAGTTTTATTCTCTACGTCTGCCGTCCCGCTACATCACAGGAGCGGCCTGGGCTCTCTTGAAAGGGCAGCGTTTTAAAGTTTTGAGAGACAGTTTTGCTTGAAAGGGGGCTCTGTAACTCATTTTCAGGGGCCTGTGCGTTTTGGATCCCCAGGCCCGCTCTTCATCATTCATATGCCTACCATTTTCCATGGGACTTGAGGATAAATGGCCTTAATAAATCCCATTACTCTGAAGAACAATAAAAATAACAGGTTGGTGACATTGGAGCCTTGATAAATCACTTTTTTTTTTTTTTTTGCCATGTCATTATTATCTCTTTCCTCCTGCCCGGTTGCTGATATACTGTCGCTCAGCCAACGCAGCCAGAAACACTGGGCTCTGCGGGGACACAGCCGTCCCGGGAGGCTGGCTTCAGGATTCAGCACCTACAGAACTGACCGGTCCCTACAGCTGGCGACAGACGCCAAACGCTCCAACCACAGGAGCCGGTAAACCTCCAACCTCACAACCACTGCGGCCCTCCTTTCTCCTCAGTGGAAGGATCTGGAGTCCTGGCTTCCTGCGCCCAGCCTCCCCCACCCTCTCGTGTACTCAGTTCTCAGAGACCCAAGCCCGAAAACCCAGAGTTGCTCCGATTTGGGTGGAGGATTCGGGAACGGCGTGACCAGCTTCCAGGCTCTCCTGGAAGTTCTGGAGAGCACGGCTTGTTAGACCAGGATCCTCAGAAGGAAGGAGCTGAATTGTACAAACTCTGCCTTTGAAACCGACCGCTCAGGCTGTGGTCACAAAACACCGCAGCGGCATCTGTTCCTCAGGGTTCTGCGGGCTGGAAGCCCAAGGCCAGAATGCGGGCAGAGCCGGCGCCGGGTGGGAGCTCGGCTGCGGACGGCGCCTTCACAGGCGGAGGAAGAGGCTCCAGCTCCTGCTTTCCTCGGAAGGGCACCGACCCCACGAGGGGCCCCAGCCTCCCGACCTCATCTCAACCCAGTCGCCACCCGAAGACCCCGCTCCCAGACACGTTACCTTGGGGTGAGGGCTTTTGTGAATCCATACAGAGTTCACCAGGGCGTCAGCTGATTCGAGTGAATTCTGGGCCACCTGCAGCCGCTTTCCTTCTTTCTGCTGAGGACACACAACACTCGCAACGGCCCCACCTGGAACCCCCGTCTGCTCCTGTGTCCTGCCGGCCGTCCAGCCCCATGTCCTCTCCCTGTGACCTTCGCCTGTGTCCCCATGCTAAACCACCCACCTACTGCTGCAGGTGGTTTTCCCAAAGACTCCAAAGTCTCCACACGGTGCTGGATCCTTCTCAACGTCACCATGCAGGGCTGAGACCAGGTCCCCGCCTCCCCGCTCCTCTCATCACACGCTGGCCTTCCATCCATCATGGCTGCCAGCATCCGCCCGCCTGGGACGCGCTCCCTGACCGCGCCGGCCTTGGCCTTGGCCTTGGCCTGCTCACTCTGGGCGTATCCGACCGGAGGAGTGGACTCAGGGGGCCTGGGTCACATGCAGACCTAACTCCGCCTGGAGAGAAGGCAAACCCCGAGGAGGAGCCCGGTGTCCCCAACCCGACCTCTTCTTCTCCAAGTCCCCAAACGCCCAGGGCTCCCACACCAGCCGACACAGGGAACAGGGTCAGACAGAAGGCAGGCCCTAACCAGCTGCGCATTCAATACCCCGGACCTTTTCGGGAACCGGCGACCACACAGATACACTCCTGGCAGAGCTCGGGGGGCGTCGCTGCGGGGAGGGAGGGGGCTGAACCTGCAGCTCTGCTCCAGGCAAGGCTGCGGCGACTGCTGGCTTCTGTCCAGCCTGCCCACTAGCCCTGGGGCTGCAGCCACACGGACACCTTCTCCCTCCTTGCGTCCCCCTTGATGGGACAGCAAAGCCCATGGTTGCAGGGCGGGGGTGCTTACTGAACGATGAAGCGGTGCCGGGGGGTCACATGGAGGAAACCTGCCCCCAGGCTGGCCTGCTTGCATTCTTGGGGGCCCCTCTGCACCCCCAGGAAACTCATCCAAACTCCAGTGTCTGCCACGTGGGTAAACAGAGCCCCGAGGGCCACAGCGTCCGGTGGCCGCGGAGACGCCGGCTGTCCTGACAAACCCCGGCGTGGAGCTGCTTTCCCGTCTACAGCTCTGACCCCCAGGCTCCTCTGTGCGAAGAGGGCTGTTTCAGTCGGACAGGTGCCTGAGGTTACAAAGACCCCTGGGTGACAGGTGCTACATTTAAGTGGTGATAAAAAGTCTCTTTTTACAAAATGAGTCAAAAGTGCATGTTATAAGTACTGTGAAAAATCAGTGGGCCCACAAAACCAGGATCTGATTCTAGGCGTGTGTTAATGGATGCAGGGTTTTTTGAGTCCCCAGAGCTTGTGGCTTTTCTGAGAGAACTGCGCTTGAACGCACGCCCTTGCCGGCATAAACTCCAGCGTTTCTCCACGAAGCCCATCACTATGGAAGAAAGGACAACCAATGGGTTCTATGATTAAGGATAATAGAGCTGCTGACTTTCATATTAGATCAAAGAGGAAGTAAGAGGCCATGTGGCAAACAGCCCTCCAGGCAGAAGTCCGGTTTTGGGCGACATCTGCTCCGCAGTGGTTAGGATTTATTAGTCTTTGGACTTTGGGGCCTCACCTGTGACACGTGGAAGTTCCTGGGCCAAGGATTGAACCTGCGCCACAGCAGCAACCCAAGGCGCTGCAGTGACAACATCAGATCCTTAAGTGCTGAGCCACAAAGGAGCTCCAAGCATTTAGCGGTATTAGTCATTTTAACAACCTCTAGTCTTGTATTCCCCCAAATGTTCAGACTTTATCTGCCAAAGTTGAGGCTTTGGGGGGAAAGAATAGAAGTCTTTCGTTCATGCTTAACAGAAGGTCCGGAACTGAGAACTGATCCAGAAACCGCAACACACACAGTTGCAACTGCCGCTCCGCCCCGGTATCAGGACCAGAAGCGGCGTGGGATGCAGATGGGGCCTCCAGCGCCCGGGCCCGCTCAGCCCTCATCATACGCGGAGGAAGCTGGGACCCCCCATCCTGCCCAGGCGGACACCCCAGGCCCTCCAGGCACCTTCCTTAGCGCGCCCGGTAGCTATTTCCAGGGTCCGCACACAGGCCCAGCACGCCAGCCAGTTTAGCTGAGGATGCGGCATCTGCACAGAAAGCAGCGGTGGTGGGGGGGACCCTGCAGCTCCTTTCATGCGTTTTTCCCAGTTGATCACCAGCCAATCCGGAAAGAATCCACCCCTGTATTGTGCACAATCGTCCTAAGTAAACAAGCCATTATTCCACTTGTAGGAGACTCTCAAGCCCAACTTACTATTCAAAGGGCATTCCCACCCTCCATGCAGGAAGTGGACTGAGGTCCCCATGCACAGTCAGCTTGGATATTTTAAGCACTTGGGGATTTCCCCCTCTCCCCCCACCCCGGAAGAGGGGGGTGATAATACAGAAACAATGAGCTTCAAAAGGAGGCTGAAAATGGGGAGAGAATGTTTAACAGCAGACCAAGGGGGGGTGGTTAAAAAACCACTTGAGAAAATACAGAGTCAGCCTACAGATTCCATAGAAACCCTGGAACGTTTCATGAGGCACCCAGAGAAGTTGAAATGCAAACCCCAGTGGGCCAGGGAAGAAAGCCTGTCTGTGAACCGGAGAGGCAGGGTCTCAGCCCCACAAAGCAAGACCCATTTAAAGGAAGACCACAGCACAAACAGTGTCTCATTAGCCTCAAATAAGAATCTGAAATGGCAGAGACAATTGTAAAGAGAAGATGAAAGGATTTAATAAAAGATGTGCTGCCTACACATGAAACAAGAAGCATGGCTTGGGGACAGTTCCGGTAAACCCCAGGAGGCGGGGCTACCGAAGGCACTTGCCTCCCCTAAATGAGAGCTGGCCAGGACCCTGATCTGGGAGTGACCACACACTCAGGCACATGGGGAAAGGGTCTACTATCGTCAGGACGAGATACGAGCCTCGCAGGAAGAGGTCTCAGGGTCATTGTACAAAGTGAAAGGTCCCAGGTGAGCCGGGACGGGTGTGGTGTCCTGAGGATCAGACAAGACAAGGCAGAGCGCAAGGCCACCACCTTCAGTTTCCAACAGGTGAGCACTGGAAAGGAAATTTTGAAGCTGGAAACGGGAGGAGCAAGACTCCAAGGAGACCCCGGGGCGGAGGAGCTGGCAAACCTCACTTCCATCTTGGTGTAATTCATGAAAGAGCTAATAAAAGCAGAAATGCAGCCAGCACTGGGTTCCTCCTTCGTGAAGGGCTAGTTGAAAATAGCCACAATTTAAAATCACGAGGACAGAAAAAGCCCAGCCAGGATCCCAAGGTGGTCTTCAGCTCAGTGTCCCAGCTTAGCTGCTGAGCTGAGGGACAGAAGCCGCCGAGGCAGCTGACTCAGAACACAGAGATGTCCTGTCTATCAGCATCCTCGGTGACCGCCAAGCCCTGAGGCTGGAGCAGGGGCAGATGAAGAGGGAGGCCTGGCAGTAAATAACAGGCTTGGGTAAAATATTGAATTATCAAAGCCCACCCACGTGAGGAGACCCGCCTTCTACCCTGAAATGCAGACAGATGGGCCCTTCTCAGTAATACTGACCATTTTGAGCTGCTCCCCAACTAATCCCAATTTTCCCCCTTGTCATCATGTTTAATCGAAGGCTGTGGCGTCAGTCCACCTGGATTTAAACCCTGGCTTCTCCACTGGTCAGCCACGAGACCCCTGGGCTTTAAATTGAGGATGAAAGAAAAAAAATCTCAGGAGGTACTGCGCACAAGAAAAGGATAAAACCAGGACAAGAGCTTTGCCCTGGTTTTGGGCAAAAGTAAGAGCTCAATAAGGCACCATCTGAGTATTATTCTAAGAGCAGGATTTATACCTATGATCAAGATTCACTCTCTTTCAACTACCCCCAGCATCGGAGGTGGTGCCCACATTTCACTATTGTGCCACTTGAGGAGGGCAGGCTGCAGAGTGCCAGACGGCACAGACAGGCACTGCAAGGTGAGGGGATACGCAGTGGGTGGCAGGGTTGTTCTGAGGATGGATTTCCTGACGTGCAGTGAAAGGTCTGGAGTAAACTCAGCCGTCATAGTGAGCAGAGCTGTAGTTGCTGGCAGCATCGTCCCTGCAATAGTCGTGTCCCCGTATTTGCACGACTGTTCTTCCAACTCTGTTTGGGTAGCACCCCGTCATCTTCCACTTGGCCCAACGTCTAGTCCGTGCTCAGGAAAAAAGCACCCTTCTGGGTTAAGCTAGGGACAGATAAACAGGAAAGGACGGTACCCTGCTTGGTGTCCTGTTTATTGACCGTGTCAGTCCAGACTTACCCACCTCCATGCTTCTCCCCGTGTTTCCCAGAGCTGGGTCTTTCCACTTGGTAGAACAAGCAATAGGAGAAGAAAAAAGGATAAACAAACAAACAAACAAAAAAACACTGCTTCTATTAACCAGCGGACAGACAGCAGCTCACTCGGTTCCCAGAACTAGAAAGAAGATTAACTTTTATCTCCACTTAAAAAATAAAACTGTGATTCAGAATAGGAGTTAGTAACCTGCCCAAGTTCACAGAGGCAGGAAATAACACAGACCTTGGGTCTGACCCTCTCCAGCGTCTCCCATCAGAACAGCCTCCGGCTCCAGCCCTCCCTCTCCTGAGCCATCCTCTACTTCACTGTCACGTCGGTTGATGGACACTTCATGGCTCCGCCCCCGCCCCGGGGTGAGGACGGGCTCCCAGCTCCTAGAGCCTTTGGGACGTGGGGTGAACGCAGCCTGGCTCACGCCTCCTGAGACATCTGGAAGCTTCATTCCCCGTTCCCTGGGTTCACCCCTCCCAGCACCGACTCCCCGCCGGCCCGCACACTGCGTCCACTCCCACGGTCTCTGAGCCCCTGCACGTGGCTCTCCAACCGGAAAGTCCTTCACGGTCACTGGCATGGCTGACGGCTCACGATCCAGGCCCGGCCCCTCGGGGGCCCCAGCTGAGGTGAGTCAGCTGAGCCCGGGGGCTGCACAGAGCCGGCCCCGCAGCCCCGCACGGCGTGGTCGCTGCTGTGGTCACTGCTCTGAGCTCCCGAGGGCAGCCTCCTGCCCCGCCGCCTTCCCTGACGGTGGCCAGGCGTCGGAGACCATCCACGCCGCGGTGGGTGGGAGACATCCCCAGGGCTGGAGGCCCGCCCGGGCCAGTGCTGGCCGGCGCGTCCGCGGTCGGCGGCCTCGAGGCTCCAGCCACGGTCGGGAGGACCCGGCAGCGGGACCTCCTCACTCGCCGGCTCCTACAAGGACTGACGCAGGCTGCGGGCTCCCTAACTTAGGTCACAAACGAGAGGGTTCACGGAGTCGCACGCAGTCTAGGAGGGGACATATTCACAGGCGTTGTGGGGAGGGGCGCTGCCCCAAAGTCCATCGCCCGGGGGCCGGGGGTGCCCAGGGAAGAGGCAGTTGGTGCCTTTGCTTTAGAAACAGGCACTTCCCATGCCAGTGGCTCCCAGGACGTTTCTGTCCACACCCTGTTACGGCTAAATGAGAATTTTTTTCAGTGAAATGCAGTTCTTCGGATTTGACACTGAACGTGCCTCGGCTTGTTTGATTTTTCTGTCTTAGGATGCCACGTCCCCAGGTAAGAGGAGCCCCTGAAGGCCAGAACTGGACGGGGGACGGCGCCTGCGGGCCTCTGTGATCACACGCACAGAAATCGGGATTAATGGCGAATTTCTTCTCTTGCCGGCGGGGGCAGCAGCCTCGGAGCAGGACTCTGCCTCTGCCACTGCACCTGCTTGTACCGTTCAGATTAAAACCTGAGACCCAGCAAATCCCGCTTCACAATGGCTTTCCGTGCTGGAGCCGGTGAATTAAAGGCCTCCGTTGTTTGGACGGATTATTTCCCTGCCTCTACCAGCTTCAAAGAAACTGGAACCTTCCCTCACTCACCCTTCTATTGATCCTCCATCTGATGACTTTGTTTTGGATTCCTGCTGAAACAAAGACAAACAGATACATTTAAAGCGCTTTCATGGCTGGCTTTGTGGCAGTTCAGAATTCTTACTGTGTTGCTACTTTCTTGTTACAAAGATTACAAGGCAGTCGGGAGAGAATCGGGGAATTACCATAAATTCTATTCACTAAATACCAACACTTTCAGGCAAATTATCTCAATTGTAAAATACTTTGGCTTCCCAGGTAATTATATGCAATTAAGACCCCACTGTTCTTCTCTTTCCCTTGTTAATTTATAATAGAGGACCCGCACGCAGGAAAACGGAGTGATTAGCAAGCCCTGGAAATCAAAGCCATCCTTCAGCAGCAGCAAAATAAAGCCAAACCTTCGTCCTCCTCATCGGGCAATTCCGATTTCTGATGAAACTATTTCATACTCTCCTGCTCTTTAATGAGCTGTAAAGAATCTGGAGAGTGCTTCCTTGAAGACAGAATGTTCTCAGGCTCTTGGTAAATAAATATCCCCAGAGGAAGCTGTCTGCCCTGAGGGCTCTCCACTCCTGGGTGTGACTCAGCTGCCTGGGCTGGGATCCGGGAGTTTCCCTCTGGGCCACACCGCGCTTCCTTCCTCCCAGGGGACCCGCTGAATCCACCGGGAAACCGGGAAACCTCGATTCCTAAGCCAGCCCTGCAGCGGCCCCCACGCCGGGGGCTCAGGGTGTCTGCCTGGGCTCAGCCCCGGGGGGACCCGCCCCTTGGGTCCCCACCTCGTCTCCCCAGCAGGGACCTGGGCGTCCAGCTGGCTCTCTCCGGCAGGTGCTTGCTTCAAAAGCTCCTGCTGGGCAGGGGTCTCACCCAGGGGTCCCACCCCGGACCCAGAGCCAGAGTCTTGTGTGTCTGTGCACATTAATTTGCCACCAACCAGATGCAAAAGGGACGCTCCCCTGGGAAAACTGTAAGAAGTCTGTCCGTGCTTTTGCCAGGATACTAGGAAAGACCAACAGTCTAGATTTCTCCAGGATGGAGTGGGCTCTTGGGACTGAGCCGTCCAGTGTGCAGAACTAGAAAGTTCTGGGCAAACTGGATGAGCCGGTCACCTCACATACCTGGTGGCTCGGTTGTCCATGTGACCCGGTGTGACAAGGACCTGACAGGGTGTGTGTGTGGCTCAAACCCTAACTCTGGCACCGAAGGGCATCTTCCTCGGGCCCCGGCTCAACACGGCCTGCGCTCCCACCCCTCGCCCCCCGCTGGCCCCCCGGCACTGGCCCGGCCCCTTGTCAGCCCCGCGGGTGGCCCAGCCCTCCGGCAGACAGGGCCACTTCCACTGGGAAATGGGCCGATGTCCCCAGACGGGCACCCACAGCACAAGAATCTAACTGGATTTTCCCCATCGGCCACTCACTGCCACCTCCGGCAGCACCCAAGAGGCAGGAGGCCACTTCCCTCCGGAGGCAGGACCGAAGCCCAGCAGGGCTGGGCCCACGTTCTCGGGAGAAGCGGACTCCCGTAAATGTCCTTCTCTGCAGCATCTGGGCCTCAAACAGGGCAGGCGGTGGGTCCGGGGTGATGCCCGCTGCATGGTGGCCCTGCTTCTTCATCCCGAGCCTTCAGTCCGGTCCCGGGACGCCCATCACCCCTCACTGTCCCCCAGCCCCGTGGCTGCCCGCCTCCCAGGGCACCGCCCTCCTGATCCTCCGGGGAGCCTGTGCAGGGCTTCGCTGCCCGTTCCTGCTCCTTGGATGGGCCTCAGGCAGCGAGCTCGCAGGGTGACGCCGGGAAGGAAGGGGGAGCCGGGGGAGCTGCCCGCGGGGGGACCGAGAGCGGAGCGTGGGGTCGCCAGTGCCCGGCCGGCATCCACTGCCGCCTGCGGGCGACTGGAGCGTATCAGCAAATCTCCAAAAGCTTGAAGGAAGCACCTTCTCGTTGGAAGCAAAATCTGATGGTTTGTTTTGTGAGGGTTTCGCAACGCTTTCCAGTTGAAGTTGTCATGAAAAAGTAAAACACAGAAGCAAAATGACCTGGACACCAGCCTCCGTGTGACCGCCGGCCTGCGGTCTGTCTGCAGAGGAAGGTCGCAGCCCGGAAAGCCAGGCGCCGCCCTTGCCGCAGGGCCAGCGCGGTCCCCTCCGTCCGCGGTGAAGGGGGCGCGGTCAGCACGGCAGTGATCTCACCCGGCATTGGGATAAGACATGATACCTTCCCGAGAGGTTATTTCCGCCGAGTCTCAGCATCTGCAGGAAACGGACTCACCAAACTGTTGTCAGTGAAGCTGGGTAGCGGGTCCCTTCAGCAATGGTGCGGGTCTGTCACGTTTACATGGCCTGCGTTTTATATTTTTTTAATTCAAGTCTAGTTGGTTTACAGTGCTGTGCCAATTTCTGCTGCGCGGCAAAGTGACTGTCATCCACAGATGTATACGTTTTTTCCTCCTGCTGCCCCCCATCACCGTCCAGCCCGGGAGCTCGGACAGAGTTCCCTGTGCTGGGCGGCAGGACCTCACGGCTTATTCGTTCTCAGTAAAACAGTCCGCATCGAGCAGCCGCAAGCTCCCCGTCCTGCTCCTGCCCCCTCAGTGCGCATGTGTCTCTTCTCCGTGTCTGGGGGTCTGTTTCTGTCCTGTAGATGGTTCATTTGTGCCACAGTTTAGATTCCACATACAAGTGATATCGTGTGGTATTTGTCTTTCTCTTTCTGACTTACCTCACTTAGTAAAAGGGCCTCTGGTTGCATCCATGTTGCTGTAAATGGCATGATTTCATTATTTTCATGGCCGAGTAGTATTCCGTTGTGTATGTGTGCTTGTGTGTGTGTGTGTGTGTTTATGCCACATCTTCTTAATCCATTCATCTGTCGATGGACATTTAGGTTGTTTTATGTCTTGGCTATTGTGGGTAGTGCTACAGTGAACACGGGGCGCACATATCTATTTCAATTAGAGTTTTCCAGATATCTGCTCGGGGGTGGGGTCGCTAGGTCACGTGGTACCTGTTAGTTCTCTATTCAGTTTTCTGAGAAACGCAGTCCTGTTTTCCCCGGCGGTTGTACCCACTTGCATTCCTACCAGCAGTGAAGGAGGGTTCCCTTTTCTCCACACCCTCTCCAGCATTTTTGTTAAAAGTAGAAGCCTGAATGTTTCCTGATGGTGTCAAGATTCAGGATGAACCCAAGACTCAAAGGGGAGCCGTGCCCGCTGTGCCCTGCCTGCTCTCTCCCTTGTCAGCGCTGCAAGGCTGCCCCCGGAAGCAGGGCAGTGTGTGCCCGCAAGCCAGGGGAAGCAGAGCGCCACCCGGAGATCCGTCCCGTGTCTGCAGAATCCAGAAGGTTCTTCCCAGCCCAGCTCCTGGGTGTGAGTCTGGAACGCTGCTCATGAGGGCCTTCTGCCGTGACGAGAACGACCCCCGGCGACACTGCCCACTGCACTGCAGCCAGTATTCTCCCCTGGCTGTGGGGCCCTCGACACGATCCCGGTGAAACTGACGGACTGCGTTTAAAATTATGTTGTGTGTACATTTAGATTTAGGAGTTCCCATCGTGGCGCAGTGGTTAACGAATCCGACTAGGAACCATGAGGTTGCGGGTTCGATCCCTGGCCTTGCTCAGTGGGTTCAGGATCCGGTGTTGCTGTGAACTGTGGTGTAGGTCGCAGACGCGGCTCGGATCCTGCGTTGCTGTGGCTGCGGCGCAGGCCAGTGGCCACAGCTCCGATTAGACCCCTAGCCCGGGAACCTCCACATGCCGCAGGTGCGGCCATAAAATGACAAAAGGCAAAAAAAAAATAAATAAAAATAAAATTATGTTGTGTTTACATTTGGATTTAATAGGACCTGGGGCCAGTGGCAGCCACATGGGACAGCGCAGATTCTGAACTTTAAAAAAGAAAGAAAGGCACCTGGGAGTTAAAGAAATGCTAGCGGCCAGAGAAACCAGCCACTATATTCTGGCCCAGCTAACACGGACTCGCGACAGTCCCTTTGCTTTCGTTCTGTTCAAATACTCAGTGCTGTTGAGCATAAGGAGAGGTGGTGCCCTCGTAAAACGACGGAGCCTGTATTTATCGATACATGTTTGGGGAGATGCAACTGGAGTTATTTCTCCAAAGCCTTTTGAAAAGTGTATATGCTTTTTCCTCCCAGTTTCATTCCTAGAGTTCTCTCCTCAAGGCTGAGGCCTCAGGTGAAGATCATGGTGCATGATTATAAATAGTGCAGTCATTTAGAATTATTTAAAAGCCCCAAATCGATTACCTCTAAGAACAGAGAAATAATTAAATAGATTGAGTTTACACCATATGATGATGTATTTCTAATATTAAATTATATCAGGAAATGTTTATTACATTAACTGAAACATCTGGATACAAAACAGTATATAAAAGCTGCTTCTTGGGAGTTCTCTTGTGGCACAGTGAGTTAAGGATCTGGTGTTGTCACTGCTGTGCCTTGGGTCATAGCTGTGGTGCAGGTTCGATACCTGGCCTGGGAACTTCCATGTGCCACAGGCGCAGCCATAAATAAATAAATTAATTACACATGATGATTTATTTATGTTCGTATTTACATCTAAAAATATTGCCCAGGGTCATACCTGAGTGGAAGAACTATTTATCTTTTATAATTTTCTACATTGTCTTAAATGTATCTAAATCGTATTTGCCAAAAGAAAAAAAAATCAGTAGAATGAATTCATTCGTTCCCCCAGGTGTCATCCAAAAAGCAGGCATTTGGAAGAGTAAATGGCCCCTAGGGGCTGGGGAGAGATACCGCCGGGCACCTTGCGTTTGGTTCAGGTCATCAGGGCACCGCTTGGGCATCTTCTTAGGTGGGTGATGAATGGGCCACTGGCTTGACGTGTGGGCCCCTCCTAGGCAGGCCATCCGTCTCCTCGCTGTGCGCAGCTCCGCACCACGTCCTGCAGAAACCCCGGGGTCCCAAGAGGGAGGTGGCGTCGCCCCTGATGATGTGGAATCCATTTAAAATAATACCCGCAAAACAAGCAAATGCAGAAGTGACAGGAGCTGACGGACTTGGAGAAATAATTGCCTCATGCCCTCTGCGCCTTGCAGCAAGGCACACAAACGGAAGCCCTGGAAGGTGGACCGGATTCTCACTGCGCTTCTTGTCTCGTGGATCCTGCAGCCGGAGCTGAGCTCCGCGGCTGGGAGACGAGCGCACCCGTGGGTCCTTTGCCACCGGGAGGGCTGGGCAGCAGCTCCTGAACAGAACTCTGTGCAAACTTCTGATGACTAACTTGGTGAATCACGTCAGATTTTAAACTTTATTTTATTTTTTATCTACTGCTGGATAATTGAAGGGGAGAAGATGCCCAACTGACATCCCGCCCCAGGCAGCAGCCTGTCTTGCTGCAGCCTCGCCTCTCAAGACAGGTGTCAAAAGGAGTGTGGCTGCTCACAGACGTGGTACCCCTCTACCCTGTCACAACTCCAGGCTCCCTCCTGCTGTCAGAAAGCGTGTGCCCGCTCTGCTCCCTCGGCCGCTGCTTCCAATAGCAAGCAAACACCTTCCCAGGCAAAAAGAGGAAAATGACCTTTCGAAGAAGCAGTGACCCTCAGCATCCGTGCTATCGACGCAACCATTACCTGTTATTTTGGTCTAAATTATCCGCAAGGTAAAGTTAAAGTCACAGACTACCCGTCCCCCTGTATTGACCTGCTCTTATGGAGGAAGGTGCCAATTTTAAAAACCAATGAATCAGCCGCACATTCCGCCTGTGGACGAAGTGCCACCGCTGGGCTGCTGCCCTGAGCCAGGGGGCGGCCCTCCCGACGCAGCGTCCACCCCCAGAGGCGAGCTCAGCTCTGCGCCTGCCTGTTAGGAGACAGGCTTCACACCGGCATCTGCACACTGCCTCGTCGCCAAGTTTAACTCGAAAAGCCAAACGCTGCGCCTGCGGATTTAAGATTCCGCAAGAGCGGTAATGGGGCTTCATTACGCGTCCTGAACCTTAGTCGGAAAAAAGCGAGAATATGAAATAACACAAACGTGAAAAGCAGCCAAGAGGAGGATTACCTCGGAAGGTTCCTTCACCTTTTCTCTTCTTTTATTTTCACTTCAAAAATGCATTTCTCACAGCGAGAGAATAATTCCTGAGAAAACAGAGGGACAATAGGAGCTAGCTGCTATGAGCGGAGTCACGTTTTGAACTTTTTCTGCAGGCAGTGATCTCAGATATTGGCCCGGGTTTAAAAGGTTAGAAGTGGGGTGGGCTGTGTGTGTCTTTCACTGTCACCAATTCTGACCACATGCACCTCCTATTTTAAGTAGATGGATCGGTGTTTTTCAGGATACGTTGCAGGGAATTATTTATTTTTCCAACATATTCATGACTGCATTCATTTAAATATTAAGCTTCCAAATGTATTTTAAATTAATTCATTTACATTGCACACACACACGGTCTCTTTTCAAACTGAAATCTCTACTCCGCAGAGGCAAGCACGCCACAGTGTGGTACCCACTGTGGGTGGAATTAACGGGCCAAGGCGGGAGGGGAGGAAGGCCCGCCCTCTCACGTGGAGAAAGTGGTACCTTCCCGCGGCCCACACGCGTCCCTCATTCCGGGCGCCCGCTCCTCTTTCCTTTCATTTTTACCTTCTCTCCTTACTCCCCTCTTAAGACAGCAATGGGTAAGTGAAAAGAGTAAGTCTCGATTATCTGCCAATCAAGGTGAGGGACAGCTATTGTGCAGAAGAGTTGGTTACATAAGGATAAGGCCTCAGGGAGAGGGGAGGGCACTCTGCCTGGAGCTGTGCTGGTGGAGGGGACCCGCTGGCCCCAAGATGCCTTTGGACGGCCCCGCCTCTATTCAGCCCGAGTAAAGGCACACTGAGGGCGCAAGGCAGGGCGGTGCAGGATCCGACGGTCAGCCCGTAGCCTCAGACCAATGGGGAGCTCCCACCCGAAAGGCTTCTCTCCTTCACACCGCGCGTCCATCCGGAAGGACCTGGGGCCTCTGCTCACCCTCCCTGGGGAGGTCCCCAGGCTGGTAGAGCCTCATCTCAATATCTGAATCAGACACCTGCCCTCACAGGCGCTCTAAGGAATAACCCAGGCCCCTCTGCTCCAGTTCACCTTCTGTGAGACACACGGCCAGTCCAGCCTCAAGAGAGTGCGTGAGAGCCACCTGCCCTCTTCCCGGAAGCAGTGGCTGGGGCTGTGTGAGTAGATCTACGGACCACAGCTGTTCCCTTTGCAGGATGGCTTGATGCCCGGCTTCCTTTGTGTCTGGCATGGCCACTGACCCTGTTCTGCCATTGGACTTCGGAAAACTCTGCTGGGGAATTCTGTGAAGGACTAGTCTTTCAGTAAATTCTTTTTCTTCTGTCTTTCTCCCTAGCTGAATATGTTTGTCTGAGGATGTGACACTCGGAGCTGTGGCAGCCATGCTGAAGTCATGAGGCAACACCAACACACCGTGGATGACGGATCACGAAAAAGGAAAGAGCCTGGCCTTTGATGATACCATGGAGCCCCTGCCACAAACTCAGCTGCACACCTTCAGGGTTCTTATGGGGGACAATGGAGTGACTTTTCCACCTGCATCAGGGCTAGTCAGATATTTTGTTGCGTGTGGCTGAATGAATCCAAACGCATGCAACTACGCTTCCACAAAGAACTGGCCCAAAAGCAGACTATCCCCAACACTGCAGCAGAGACCTAGGAGTCAGTGAAGTGACCCTGAAGGGGAGTTAACACCCTGGAGCAGACGGGGACACTCTCTCAGCCAATAACGATGCCGACAAACTGGAAGGAGCTGGCACAAGGAGACTGTCTGCAGCAACCCGGTGCAGGGGCAGAACTTTTTGTCTCTCCTTTCATCCAGCAGACCTGACCCAGCACGACTCTGGGCTGGGCCCCGGGGGGAGGAGAGGCGGCTGAGGAGGTGGGTTATTTGTCACCACTGCTCTCACCTCTCCAGCCAGCAAGCTGCTTGGCTAGAAGCACGGAGAGCCCAGTGTCGTTCGAGCACAGGTGATCAGAGCCTTCCTGACGACCGGACCACACAAGCCAAGATGGGCTAAAAGATCGGGGGCCGGGGGGGCTACCAGCGGGCCCTGGGGATCCACGTGGGGCGGGGCCCGCGGGACGGGGCGGAGTCCCCGGGTCCAGCCGTGGTTATGCGCCGAGATCTCCGCCTGCCGGGCCTTCCAGCGCCGGCGAGCAGCCACCGTCCTTCACTGCAGCGTAACCTACAGCGCCTGCCTTCCGGGGAAGCTGTGGGTGAGTCGGCTGCGCTCCAGAGCCGCCGATGAAAGCAGCTCTGGGAACTCCGAGTGTGATTAACTGTGGAAAAGTTAGAAGTCTGTACTTGGCAGCCGCAACTGAAGTAGCTTTAAAAGGGCCCCACTTTCCTCTCGTGTCCTTAATGAGGGGAGCTTTAATTAAATGACATTAAAATCTGGCAGCTCTACCCTCTTTAATTTGATCAGTTGTAATTCAGACAGCTCCGGTGCCAGTTCTCAAAGGCTGTCTTTTCGGTTCACCAGTCTGAGCGCTAAAGCCTAGGATGATGAGCAGGTGGATCTTTAGTTGCGAAAAGAAAAGAGGGAACGTGGTGAAACCCGCGAAATCATGCTAGGCCTGAAAAAGAGTGAAAAGAAGACTTCCTTAGAGTCTTCCGTGTGACTCGAATGTTCTGCCGTTTGGGAAGACAGAGCAAGTGCCCACTTACCTGCTAAGCGACAGGAGGGAATGAGCTCCGGAGGCCTGGGCTCGGGGCCCCAGGGCCCTGTCCCGCTGCTCGTCGGGGGAACGGCTGCAGCCCTGGCCGCTTTGCTGTGACTGTCCCCGGGTCATGGTGCAAAAACTCTAGAGTTGCGACGAGTTATCTCCATTCCCCCTCAGTCGCCCGGGCCCTGGTGTCCTCGGTCCCGCCGAAACGTCCCGTCCCTGTGGCCCAGTCGCAGGGAGTCTGTGTCCCCACCAAGACCAAGAGGAGCCTGGAGGTGGGTGCTGCCCTGGGTTGGACGGTGGCCGCCGGAAGACACGCCCCCGCCCCAACCCCGGCACCTGGGACGTGACCTCGGTCTTTGCAGATGTAATCAGCCTGGGCGTGTCCGTGCAAAGAGGTCATCCTGGATTGCCCGGCTGGCCCCTAAGTCCAGCGGCAGGTGTCCTTCTGAGAAACGGAAGAGAGAGGACATGCAGCAGGAGGCCATGTGAAGATGGCAGGAGTGGGTGTGAGGACGCCCGGAGCCCAGGACGCGCGGAGCCCCAGTAGCTGGATGAGGCCGGAGGCTCGTCCCCTGGAGCCCCTGGAGGGAGCATGACCCAAGACACCCTGATGGCGGACTTCAGACTCCAAGTGCAAGGGGCTAGAGGACTGTTATTTTAAGCCATCGGGTTTGCGGTGCTGTCTTGGGGCTGCAGGGACCCCCACCGAGCCCTGTGCACCTGAGGCCCTGGGAGCCCCGCTGAGCAGAAGCACCTGCGACTCAGGAGAGGCGGGGACAGGGGTTCCCTTCCAGGCCCGTCGGCTCCAGACACCCGCCCCTCCCAGGCCTCTGGCGGCGGAGCTGGGGGCCGACACTGCCCGGAACCAGTCGTTTCTCTGCGTGACCGCTGTGCGCAGGCCTCCGATGGGCCGGGTCACCTCTCCGGACACTCAGCAGCCGCGATGTCCTTGCTGGTTGGACCCCGCAGCTTTTCCCGACCCCCAGCCCCCACCGAGCCCTACAAGCCGTCACTCCAGATGTCTCTGGATCTGCTCGGAAACCCACTTCAGGAAAAAAACTGCCTGTGCCCTTGGCATCTTATGCCTAAAACTGGGGCCAGAACACCACAGCGGTAAGTCACTGAGGTTTTCAGCTTTCAACAAGATCATATAACAAAACCATTCTTCACATTATTGTCAGTGTTCCCTAAAACCCAGGTTGTTGTTTTATGACCCGCTGAGCACAAGTTTCCATTTGGGTTTTCAATTTGGGCAGGACGTGCTCTGCTCGGGTCCTGAGTTCCCGAGTTCATGGTTGGGGGAAGCTGCCCGGGGCCCCGGCCGGGGACTCCTTACTCCCACATCACCTTATTCCAAACGCCAGCCTCACAGCAAATGGGAGAACTCTCGGCAGAAAACCACATCACTTTTCTGTTGGGGTTCATGGACGACGTTTAGTGAACAGCAAAAATAAAAATATGAAGTTATATTTCTTCTGAGAGAAGAATTCCGGACTATGCTATGAATCCCCAAATAAAATCTCTGAAGCCCATATCACAACCGCAGAGAAACTCAGATTACAGAAACCAGCGTTTGTCTTCTTCGCCCTTCATTAAGGTACATTTCCCACTAGGACTTGATGCCGTAGCCGTAACTCCCTTTTCCAAAGTCAGTTGCATCGATGTCATATTGTTTTGTACCCAAACTGACCTTCTAAATGTGGGGCTATGGCTGACTAAGGCAATTAATAAGGCCATTAATTCTGCTCCGTGCACCGCCCCCACTTGTGCTGGTCACCCTGCTAGTGGGCAGACGCGCACAGCGGAGGATGCCTGTCGTGACAACAAAAGTAGAATTCCCCGTTCGTGAACGTATCCTCAAAGTGCACCCTCCACGACAGATGATACCCAAGCCAATTTACGAGAGAAAAGCCGACCTGCTCAGCTGAGAATAAACACGTGGGAAGAAGGAATTATAACAGCTCAGAAAAACTGAAACAAAGAAAGAACGGAGTAGAATGGGATGCAAATTATGCCATTTATATTTGAGGGACTCTAGCGAAAGTCTGTGAAGAATTTTAAAGTTTGAACTTGACATTACAAACACATTGCCCACGTTTGAAATGAATAAGGAAAAGAATAAAGCAGCTTTCCTAAAATAAGGTGCTGGGACCTGACCCATGCCCACACGTGACTCGTTCGTGCCCGCTGTCCGCGTGCAGGGGCCCACGGAGCACCTGCGCGTGGCTGACACAGCGCCAGCCACGGGGCTGCAGGGGCCCTGCGGGCAGAGCCGCCCAAGGTGGCCACTGGTCCTGGCTTCAGCCGCTCCCTTCCTTGGTGTCCCTGAGGGCACACTGGCTGCTCCCCTCTTTGGGGCCAGTCTCCTCCTTTCGACTCCTGCCCTTCCCCACCCCCGGGCCCCAAAGCAGACGGGCCCGTGGGCCACGCGGTCAGAACATCACAGATTGCTCACCTTATCCGTGGGATCCACCCAGAACCCCCCGGGGGCTGGCCCAGGACACCAGCACCACAGCAGGCACCCCGTGTTTCTCAGACTGGCCCCTGCAGACAGCACCCTCTGCCTGTCCCCTCCTCCCTGGAGTGAGCAGATATCCGGAAGTGTCCCCTGTCCCCGGCACCCTTTGCACTTCCGCCTGGCCCGCCCCAGGAGTGCGACAGACACCAGCAGGGGGAGCGACCCCCCGAAGGCCGTGCTGATGGAGAGGGTCCCGTCTCCCCAGGACCACTAGCTGGCTCTCCCCGACTCCCCGTCACAGCCGTGGGGACGTGGGCTCTGTCCTCAAGTCTTAACAGAGATGCAGACGCGTCCAGCCTGGAGAAAGCTCACCTGGGGCAGGAAGGGGAGATCGGCCCACAGCCCCACGTGGACCGATAACTAATTACAACCATCGAGACGCCCTTTAACTGGAAGCCGATTCAATCAACAGTAGCAGGTTCACACTCAGGGATCCTGAGCAACAGTGGCGACACGTGGCACGGATCTTCCGTGCGTGAGAAAGTAGGAACCTCGTCATTAAGGAGGAAATCGATCAGACAGTGGGTGAAGTGAGTCTGATCACCGTGCAAAGACACGGCGAGATCTGGACGCGCACCGACCTGTGCGTGCCCTGTCTCCTGTGCGTGTGCAGAGCCGCGTCTGGGAGTGCTCGGAGGAGCAGAAACGACAGTCACAGGCATGGGGCAGCGCTTTCCTCCGGGAATGGAACAGATTTGACAGAGGAAGGTGGGGGGCGGGGTGGCCAAGGGTAATTTTATTTCTTATGAAACTTTTAATGACAAAAGTAGGTTCATGTGCTGCTCCCAGTCCATCGTTAAAAACCCACAGCAATTAAGATGCGTAAGAGTAAGTGCGCGTGCCGTGTCTTCCTGGGCCGTCTGCGGGACGGGTGCTGACCGGCAGCCCGGGCTCTCAGGGCCGGGGCCGGGGGAGGATGTTCCAGCGGCTGTGGTGAACCGTGGGCCATGCTCCCCAGACTGAGCAGGAGAAAAGGGCGCTCGGAGGGGAGGAAAGGGCGGCGCAATGGGAGGGGCGCAGCGGGCGAAGGGACAGTGCTGCCGGGGGACGCAGGGCCTCTCCGAGGTGGACGGGAGCCGCTCAGGAAAGCAACAGGAGCCCTTGCATTTGCCCAGGATGCTGGACCTTCCTCTCTGGGAAACGGGGGAACCCTGACGGCTCTCAACTAGATGGGAGAAACTTGGGCAGGGTGCGGTGTTTCTACATCTCTCTCGACCGCTCCGGAAGCGGCACAGAAGACACGTTGAAATGATCGCGGACTGAAGGCGGAGAGATCTTTGAGGAAATCCTGCCAACAGTCCAGCCTGTTGAAGATGTCAGCCGGCGTGAAAGGATGCTGACACGGAGGGCGATGAGACAGTTTATTGTCCAACCGGGGACGCTCTAGAAAATGAAATGCATTATCCCAAGAGACACTGCGATTGTCCCAGGCACACCGGGAGCTATGAGCACCTCATTAACGGGTGAGAGGAACGCACCCTTTGGAGAGGAGCCTGTCGTGTCGCTCACTGCCGGCATCGCCACGTGGGCAGGACCACACCCGTCCCTCAGTTCTCCATTCCCTGTCGTGGCTCCAAAGCTGGCCCATGGCCGGGAACATGGCGGATGCGCATAAATAACCACTGAGTAAATGGATGATGAGCAAGACAGAGTTGAAGGAGGACCCTGAAGGAGGCGCCAGTCTGGCTGCCAAGACTCACGCAGGAGTCTTGCTGGGATCACAGAGACACGAGGAGCAGCAGGTGCGCCTGCAGGTTGGCAGGTGAAGATGGGTCCAGTGCGGCTGGGTATTTGGTCTGTATCTCTTGGCTGAGATGTGGGTCGCAGATGCAGACTGAGGAGTTCCCTGGTGGCTCAGTGGGTTAAGGACCAAGCATCATCGTGGCTGTGGCTTGGGTCACTCTTGTGGCATGGTTCATTCTGTAACCTGGGAACTTCCACCTGTTTTGACATAACCGAGAGATGGGGGTGGGGGAGCCACACACAGATTTGGGGGTGTGAATGGGGTTTTCCGGTGAGGGTACAGACTGAGGCTGATGAGGGCAGGACAGAGCTCATGAGGACACTAAGGTGAGCAGGGGACAGAGGGAGAACTGAAAGAGTAGACAGAGCAACAGCAGGAACGTGTGGAGGGGAGTTTATCGGTGATGGTGAGTGTCACGGTCAGGCATCCAAATCAGATCGCAGGGTCCACAGAAGAAGGAGGTGGCGGTTATCGGGGTGGGAACATCTAACTGTGTGTCGAGGACTCTCTTTCATGAAATGTGTGTCTCATAAAGTGTGTTTTTTCCAACCAAATCCCAGTCAAATATATTTAAAATTCAAATGTTGGACCCAACGCCATTCCTAATGAAACAGAAGATTTCTAGGCAAGCAGCATACATTTTAACGTGCTTTCCAAGGAATTCTGAAGTTTCAGAATTTTAAGATAATATGTGGGCTTTCCAACCGGATTTTGAATACCAAGGAATGAAAGATGAACTTGGAAAGCAGAAGACAATTCTGGGCTCAGACTGTGGGCTGGGAAGTGGGGGCAATAAGAGTAATAAATGATAAATCCAGACAAATGCCAGATCTGACATTTCTCCAGGAATGCACGCTCTCTCTTTGAAAGGAAAGAGTCCATTGCATTAAAGTAGACCTTCTAGAATAAAAGAGACGCACAGCTGCCCAGTCCCTTGCAGCAGCAGTGACTGCACCCTGTCCTCGAAGGCTGGCAGAGGAGATGACCTTTTTACTCTGCAGTCAAGGAGGAGCCAAGGACACTTTCACAGGGGCATGACCTGAATGTGACTGCTGGCCAGACGACCCCGTGTGCCACACAGAGAGGGAAAGATGGCGACTCGGGAGACCCTTGTAACAATCCACTGGCTTGAACTGGCGGGAATGCGGCTAGGTCTGAAAGACTTTCTCTGGAGACAGAAGTTACAGGTCCTCGTAAAATGATGCAGGCAGCCCAGGAAAGGAGGAGTTAGAAATAAGCATCCGAATGAAAGATAGTGGGGTTCCCAGAGGAGGGAAGGAGTTTGGAGGTGGGCCTGGTGGGTGGGTGGGGGCAGGGAGAGCAAAGGATGGCTCTTCCGGGCAGGAAATTCAGTGTTTATTTTCATAAGTCTCTGGGAAATGTGCGAGTTTGGGTTCAGGTGGGGGATGCTAAGGCTTGGATAGTGATTTCTTCTCCCGTGGTCTGGCTTGGTGACAAAAGCAAACAGGGAATTCAAGGTATGGGGAAGAATTTGCAGAAAGTCAACAACCACCAAGTTCGTGAAGCGAACACCTGTTACAGCCTTGCAAGCCTCCAACGGTGGAAGGAGCAGGAATGAGTCTAGAGAAAGCCGAAGCCCTCGTCTTAGTGTAGCGTCAGAGGTCCCTTACGTGTGGATGCAGAGACCTACACAGACACACTGTCCTACAAAGTGCCGTCTTCTCTGGTAAGAATAAATCTTCCGGAAGAGAAGGGGTGTTAATGCCAGGGTTTTAATGGAGCTTCTTGTATTTAACTTCTTCCATAACCTGGTTACACTGAGATATAATTTTGTTCCATGTGAACAGCCCAGAAACTGATGACAGATCTGATAAGCCTGTAAACTACCCAACTGTTAACAAGGCTGCAACAATAGCTTTTCCCCCCCTTCTTTCTTCTGCCCAGATGAAACCGAGTTAATCACTGGAAGCGTGACAGAGCGAGTCACATCCAGAGAGGACGCCGGGGGGTGCTGAGAAAATGGACTAATTGACATTGAGTTGGCTCCGGACAGATGCTAATCAATGCTGTTTTGCAGATATTACGTGTGCGAGACCCAGTCAGCAAGGAAACCGGCTAGACGGCAGCCACTGCTCCTTTGCTGTGACATTGAACTACTCCACCTGCACGTGTCAGCCAGGAGTTTTGTGACACAACACACAGAGAAGGACCATTATTCTACATTATGACCAAGCTATTCGTCTTCCGTCACGATGGAACCATTCGCTTGGTGTCTGTGCGGTGGCCTGAACGCTCTGATGCCAGGGGAAGGCTTGCAAGTCAATTACACTCATCTGCATTGATGACGATAAAACAGCAATTGTCCACAGCATTCGTTTTCCCCTACATCTGTGTTGTTCCAGCTCTCTGTTTAAGTTTATACACCATAAAGAGTCAAAAACAAGGTATGACTGTACCTTCCGGGCAGTTAGAGAAAACCCACGGAATCTGACCAGAGTGTGGAGGTGTGTCACCTCGCCATGGTTCCAGGACAAGTGGAGGCTGGGTGTCACTGGATCGCTTGAAGATAAAAGAACCAGAATTTTGACAGTCCTGTCCTTACATGATTCTTCACGTTCATATTAATGCGTGAAACCCTTCCTCAGACAAAACCTTATGGGGAATTCAAGATGTAAGAGGGGCAAGTGGAGCCAGCCTGCCCCGGAGGACCGGGGGCGGCCCCAGACTCACCATCCCAGGTCCTCACCTCTCACCTGCCGCGGGGGCTGCTGAGCGGACTCCCCAGGGACAGCAGGTGGCAGGAGACAGACCACCCTCCTCATCTTCCCACAGAAGCTCGCGGACACCAGGCGGGACAGAGAGGTCCCGGGCAAGGGGGTGTGCGCGCTGCCTGCCCTTCACTCCCAGGGCGCCAAGAGGGCATAAGCGGATAGGCAGCCACCTCGGCTGAGATGTTTCCAGGCCTACAGCTCTGATCCTCCTCTGACGCCTCTCAGGGCATCCTGCTCACCCGCAGATACCCGCCACACCCCTCACAGCCCGGAACACAGCTCGGCCTCAGCACGTGCTCTGACACCTGCTCTGACCCGAACCTGGGCCCCACCGCATCCTTGGCACTGCCGGCCGCAGCCTGGCCCGCAAGCTCCTGGCTTCCGAGACCTGTCATGCAGACTTGGGACCTCCCCTCTGCTCCTCGCCTTATCCTGCCCAATCCAAGTCACCTTTCAACGCCTGGTTCAGGTGGCAGGCTGCACCCTTGCCTCCCTCTCTCACTGAATTCCTTCCTCCTCTGATTCCTAAGTCTCGGCCCCTGGCATCAGCTCAGTTCTAGCGCTGGGGCAGAAGCTATCCCGTTATTTTGATGGGGAAAATTCTTAAGGACAAATTTGGACTCACTGGAGTATGAACCGTGCCTGTAATTTGTCTTAAGGACAAATTCTTACTTAAGTGTTGTTATGGGTTGAGCTGTTTCCCACCCAAGATTCACGTGCAACGGGTCCCTAAGCCCCACTGCCTCCAAATCCGACCTTATTTGGAAATAGGGTCCTCGCAGCTGTGATTAGTGATAACGAGGTCACAGCGGAGTAGGTCAGGCCCTAACCCGTTACTACCGGTGTCCTTGTGAAAACGAGGAAAGTTGGACCCAGAAATGCGTGCGAGGAGAATGCCCTGGGAAGATGAGGCAGAAACCGGGGCAATGCGTCTACAAGCCAAGGAGCTCCAAGGATAACCAGAATGCTCCAGAGCCTGGGACAGGCCCTCCCTCAGCCTAAGTGGGGGCCGCCCGGCCAAAACCTGGATGCTGGACTCCCATCTCCAGACTGGGAGAGAAGACCAGACACTTGTTTCTACAGTCACCATAGCAAACACAGGCTCTAGCATCTTCCAGCTAGTTCACCGAGAAGGAAAAAGAGAGCAGGAGGGCAACTCAGAGGCAGATGCGAGAAGCAGGTGCTGCCCCAGGGCCAGGAAACAGGAGAAAGAGGGCAGAGATAGTAAGCTTAAAGGAGCCCGCAGAGCAGGACCCCAGACCACAAGGCAGAGAGCAGCTCCCTGGCTCCAGCTCCAGAGAAGACACGATGGTCTGATGGTGTCTGTTGATGCTGAGTACCTGCTG
>PVHT020000009.1:22832689-22853808 GCA_004024745.2 Catagonus wagneri | reverse complement strand
GGGGAGGGGGTGAAGGGGTGGGGGAGGGGGAGGGGGGAGCAGGAGGCAGCTGGGGTTAGGGACCTCCCCAGGCGGGAGTGCCCACCTCTGCTCCCCCTCCCCACAGCTGTCAAAGCAGGAAAGGGGCCCAGGCAGTAGCAGCAGGAAGTTTCTGGAGTGAGCAGGGGCTGGTTAGTGGGGCACCAGGTGAAGAAGAGGGCCGACCCCAGGAACAGGAAGCAAACCTGACTCTGCGCACGGAAAATAGAGCCTGATTACACAGCTGGTAATTAGTAATTACTATTATGGGCGTTATTGCTGCTAATTACAGGCGGTGGCTCTGTGGACGTCCTCAGGCCCCCAAATGGGGAAACAGGATCCTTCCAGAGGCTGCAGGAGTCCCTGGGCCAGAAGGCCGGCAACTGGAGGGGGAAGCAGAGAATGGGAGGCGGCCGGGGAGCAGGTGGCCCAGGTCACCAGCAGCACAGCACGGTCGGGACCTGCCTCGGTTCTGTTGTCCCAGCTGGGCCCAAACTGAGGCCGACACCCAAGTCCATGGATGAAATTTTTGCAGGTCCAAGGCAGCAGCAGGGAGTACCCGCTTGCTTCTGGTTGCCGCTTAGGAGCTGGGGCACAGAGTAGCCTCAGGGAGCGCAGGCAGGTACCCCCGGCGAGCTCCTCACAGGGCCTCCAGGACCAGGCCGGCGAGCGCAGCGCAGAAGCGGAAGGCCCGTTGGTCCGGGGCTTGCGAGGCGAGGAGGACCGTGCACTGGGCGTCTGCACCCCAGCCCCGCCAGAGCCCAGGCGGCCGGAGCCTTCCAGAGCCCGCGCATCGCGGGCCGGGCCTTTCGCTCTTCCGCACCGGATAGAAGCGGAGAGGGAGGCAGAAGAGGGGCGCCCTGTCCTCGGCCTGGTCGCGGCGCCGCTGGGGACCGGCGCACTCAAGTTTACTTCCTGTATTTGCACACCTAGTGGACAAACCAGGGGTGTCCGGGACACGCTGGCTTCTCCCATCTCCGGGTGGGGCAGGATATTTCCCTCCCGCGGCAATGATGCTTTCTCCGCGAAGAGAAGGTCCCCTCCCTCCCGAGAGCCGGCCATTAGCTCTCCCCAGGCAGGTGGCTTCCCAGCTGGGGTTGCCCTTTCTTAAAGTTTTCACAACTGGAAAAGCTCGCAGTGCTCCTTCTCCAAGCGCAGCGAGGACAGTCACTGCCAGGTGGCCTGTTAATTCCTAGTGAGGGTCCCAGGGACGTCGTGCCCGCGGCAGGTGTCACGCCACGCCGGCTTAGTGGCACTTCTGCCAAAGATGTCTCTGGAAGGTAAAGGCAGCACCGATCTCGGAGGAGGAGAGGCCGCTCCCCGCCGCCGCCTGTCACCGCTCTCGGGCCAGCCCCTTGCCCGCCGCCCCCAGGGCAGTAAAGCCTGCGCCGAGGAGTTTTTGTGCGAGAGCAGGCACGCCTCCGCGGCGAAACAGCAAACCCCGGTGTCCGACAGCTGTAAGCCGGCGTCGACGGGCTGTCAGACAGCCGTGGGGACCGATCGGGACGGAGCCCGCGGCCGCCGGGCCCGCACTCTAAGCCCGGCCGCTCGGGCAGCCACCGCGGGCGGAGGTGGCCCGGCCCGCGCGGGGCACCACGTGCTCGCCGGGAGGGGCGGGAGCGGCCGGCGAGGGCGGGCGGGAGGCGAGGAGGGGGCGGAGGGGAGCCGGGGGCGGGGCCAGCGCTCAAGGGGATGCCAATCAAAGCATCAACTTCAAATTGTGTCTGAAAGCCCCGCCGCCGAGCGGAGGGCGGCCGCCGCAGTCGGCGCGCGATCGCGGATCCGGGCGCAGCCGGGAGCCGGGCGCCAGCGAGCACCGGGCCGAGAAGCAGCCACCGGCCCCCGCCTCCGGGCCGGCCCGAGCGCGCCCGGCCGGCCGCCGCCCCCCCCCCCCCCGCCCCGCCGCGCCTCCCCAGCCCCCCGGCCTCCCTGCCCCGGCCGTTTAGGGTCGCCCGCCGCCGCCGCCGCCGCCGCCGCGTCCGCGGACATGTCCTTCCCGCAGCTGGGCTACCCGCAGTACCTGAGCGCCGCGGGGCCCGGCGCCTACGGCGGCGAGCGCCCGGGGGTGCTGGCCGCGGCCGCCGCGGCCGCCGCCGCCGCCTCGTCGGGCCGGCCCGGGGCGGCGGAGCTGGGCGCGGGCGCGGGCGCGGCCGCCGTCACCTCGGTGCTGGGCATGTACGCGGCGGCCGGGCCGTACGCGGGCGCGCCCAACTACAGCGCCTTCCTGCCCTACGCCGCCGACCTCAGCCTCTTCTCGCAGATGGTGAGTGCGCCCGGCCTGCTCGGCGCCCGGGGCCAGGGTGGCCGGCGCGGCGCGCGGAGGGGACGGCGGGCGGGCGGGCGGAGCGGGCCCGGGCGGGGAGCCGCCGCGGCCCTGATGGCAGGTCCGAGGCGGCGGGGGCCGCCGGAGCGGGGAGAGGCCGGCCGGTAGCGGCCCCGCCATCGGCCCGGGCCGGCGGGGAGGTGAGAGGCCTGGGCCGCGCAGGGGGGTGGGGGCGGTGGGCTCGGGGGGAGGCTGGAGGCCGCGGGAACAGGCCCGGGGCGTGCGGCCCGCGCTGGGGGTCGGGCCGAACTCGCCCCTGGCTGGCAGCTCGGTGGCGGCGGCGGGGTCAGCGGCCCGGGTTCCAGCGGGGCAGCTCGGCCGGGTTTCCGCGGACGCCCCTCTCCGGCCCGCGGGCCCCGCAGGAGCGTGCGACCTTTGGGGCTGGGCCCGGGAGACTCGATTTTCTGCCTCTTGGGTAGAGCTCTTGCAGTTGTATCCGAGTTTGCCGGAGGGAACCCTGCGAAGCCTCGTAGAGTCGGTCAAAATAAGGCGAACAATGGCGAGGGGCCGGGGCCGAGGGGTCTCTTAATGGCCCGAGTGCAGATTTGAAATGAAACACAAAAAATCAAGTCGAAATGATTTTGGCGTCTGAAAGGGTGTTTCCTTTGACTTTCGTAAGTTGCCAAAGTTTTCATTTCATTTGCACCGAGAGAAAAGTACTTTTCTTCCTGCGTTACATAATGGAGGGTTGAAGAGAACGGCGTCCCTGGGTTTAAAATAAATGCTGTCTGTCCTCTTAGACTCCCCTCCCAGTGGGTGTCAGATGGAAGGGGGTGGACTGCAGATTGAATGCTCCATGGGGCCGTTGGCCCGTCTGTCGTTCCAAAGCGCCCATTTTCCTAGGTCTGACTGCAAAGTCCGGCTTCAGCTTCGGGCTGTTGGGAATCGCCCGCCGGGCAAGGAGGTCGGGCGGGCCTCCCCCTCCTGCACTGCTGCCCGCGGGATCGTGCAAATTTCAGGCGCCCCCCAAGTCTCTCACTCCCCGAGGAAGAGGCAGGAAATGAGGACCCGACTACTGTCAGCGAGCAAGGCGGACACTGCGTTTTCCTGTAACTTTTCTTCTAGTTTTGAAAGGAGAGCCTGTTTCTCGGAAAGCGGCCCCCAGCCGCCTTTCAGGTGGGTTGCTGTCCAACGAGATCAGCCTCCCATTTTGTTCTGGCTGCTGGATGCGGGGGAGCCCCGAGAGATTTACAAGGTATCCTTTCAAACAGAATTCCCAGCAGAGGGGCGGCCGAAAAATGTCTTCCTTACAGCTAGGACCAAAAGAATTAGAAAATCACAATGTCCGTTTTGCCAAGATTAGGCAAAAACGAAATCTGGCCAGAAAAATGTTGTTTCAGTGGCCTCGGCCACCGAGCTAATTAGCCGAAGAAATCCTGGGCTTTTTGCAACTTTCTCAGAGTCCTGGGCCCCTCTCTGCTAACACAACAAGTCGACAAATTTTATATGGAGGATTACGATTTTTTACAGAAAGTCTGAATACAGATGCATGCCGTTTGGGGATCTCTCCTGTGTTTTGGGGGCGAGGGAGGGGAGGAGCTGTAGCGTGAGGTTCTGCTCCCGTTGCCGCGTGGCTGGCTGGGAATGGAGGTGCTCCTTGTTTTTACCGAGGGGGGAACCACAGAGAAATCCAGCCCCCCCCAAGATACGTGTGTCTGTGTATTTCCTCATAGTCTCCAGCCCGTTCTTGGAAAGAAAGCCTAAACCCAAATTCTAGGCCCAGCTTTCCAGGCCATTACGGTTGGGGATTTGGAAGTCAAAAGATAAAATTGTGAGTGAACGTCTGTCTGGGCAATTTATGGTAATAATGAGGCCTAATGAGGTTGTTAGAAAGATAAAATGTTATTTACCAAAAAACCTGATGGGATAATTTGACTTGCTGTGTTTTACTACCGATGATAAAAAGAATATTGATTGCAGATAAATCAGGGGCCTCTAAATGCCTGTGAACGGTTTTGTGCTTGCTCGCTCCTGATCAAAGTCAAACTTGAGAGATAAAGTCAGTGAGAGGAGGAGGCCGAGGAAATGGTTCTGCTCCCTCGCAGCAGCGGGCGCTCCGGGCCCCTGCGTCAATGTTTTACCGGATAAACCCTCCTTTTGTATTCAAAAAAACAAATGGTGTTTTCGTGATTGTTGTTGCTGATGGCCAGGCTTAAAATGTTAAATCACCTGTCACCCACTATAGACCTTTAAGTGCGGGCGGACCATTATATGCAGATTACTTTGGGAGCTAAAAGGAGTGTGCTTTCATTTTAAATTGCTGGCGGATTTGGACTCGGAGAACACCCGAGTTGGTTTATTTTGTTTGAACCCCCTCAGGGTCGAAGTGCGGGGTCCTGGGCTCTGGGTTCCCCTACATTTGGAAAAACTTTTATCAGCCTGGTTAAAAGGTTTTCCCCTCTAGCGAGTGTGAGATAAACTTGGAAATTCGGGCCTCTGGAGTTGTTTTGGAAGGTGGGGGTGGCGGCGCTGAGGCTGGCCTAAGGGAAGTTCTAAGGGGACCTTGGGTCCCGCCGGGGTGTTGTAGAGAAGGACGGATTCTGGAACTTTTCCTGAGTGTCAGACATCTCTCTGTGATCGGTGGAAACGCAGTCTGGAGGTGGCTTGTGATCTGAGCCCCTCTTCCTCCCAGGGCGCTGCGTCAGGGCCAGCTCTGGAGCAGGCGGGAGATTGCTCAGACTTTCCCAGTTTGGGGGACTCAAATCTCTCTCTCTCTCTCTCTGCTCCCCACCCCCACCCCCACCCCCACGCTCTCTCTCTTTCCCACCTCGCTGGGCCTGGTGGCTGCAGGGTTCACAGTATGAACTCAAGGACAACCCCGGAGTGCACCCCGCCACCTTCGCAGCCCACACAGCGCCGGCCTATTACCCCTATGGCCAGTTCCAGTACGCGGATGCCGGGCGGCCCAAGAATGCCACGCGGGAGAGCACCAGCACGCTCAAGGCCTGGCTCAATGAGCACCGCAAGAACCCATACCCCACCAAGGGCGAGAAGATCATGCTGGCCATCATCACCAAGATGACCCTCACGCAGGTGTCCACCTGGTTCGCCAACGCGCGCCGGCGCCTCAAGAAGGAGAACAAAGTGACTTGGGGCGCGCGCAGCAAGGACCAGGAGGACGGCGCGTTGTTCGGAAGCGACACCGAGGGGGACCCCGAGAAGGCCGAGGACGACGAGGAGATCGATCTGGAGAGCATAGACATCGACAAGATCGACGAGCACGACGGCGACCAGAGCTACGAGGACGATGAGGACAAGGCCGAGGCTCCTCGCGCGCCCCCCGCGCCCGCTGCGCTCGGCCGGGACCAGGGCTCGCCGCTGGCGGCCGCCAACGCGCTCAAGCCCCAAGACTCGCCCCTGGGCCTGGCCAAAGAGGGCCAGGAGCCCGGCAGCACGCGCCTGCTTAGCCCCGGCGCCGCGGCGGGCGGCCTGCAGGGCGCGCAGCACAGCAAGCCCAAGATCTGGTCCCTGGCCGAGACGGCTACCAGCCCCGACGGCGCGCCTAAGGCCTCTCCGCCGCCGCCCGCCGGCCACCCCGGCGCCCACGGGCCCCCCGCGGGCGCGCCGCTGCAACACCCCGCCTTCCTGCCCAGCCACGGACTGTACACCTGCCACATCGGCAAGTTCTCCAACTGGACCAACGGCGCGTTCCTCGCGCAGGGCTCGCTGCTCAACGTGCGCTCCTTCCTGGGCGTCGGTGCGCCCCACGGCCCTCACCTGTCCGCCCCGCCGCCGCCGCAGCAGCCGCCGGTCACCGTGGCCGCGGGAGTGCTCCACGGCGACAAGGCCTCGGCCCGCAGCAGCCCCTCCCTCCCAGGTACCGCGCCTCGCTTCGGGCGCCTGCCCGGACCCAGGCCGGGAACCTGGATCCCTAGCAAGGCTGGGGGTGGAGAGGCGCCCTGGCCGGGAGGGTAGGAGGCAGTGGCCGCCAATCCCAGGGCTGGGCAGGTATCCCCGCCTGAGTTCCAGGGGCGAGGCCAAGGCCCTCGGTCGGCCTGCGCGGGGGTGGGGGACAAGGGAGAAGGTTCAGCTCCGAGACCCTTCCCAGGGGTGGGGGTGGAGGCAGGCGAGGGGAGGAGGCCTGAGCTCTTCTGCGGACCCCCTCCCCTCCCCGCCTCGCGTCCTAACGCTCTGCCTCTTCGCCTCCTCGCAGAGAGAGACCTCATCCCCAGGCCAGACTCGCCGGCCCAGCAGTTAAAGTCGCCCTTTCAGCCGGTGCGCGACAAGTGAGTGCCATTGGCGTTTACCGCTGGGCGGGGGCGAGGGGGCTTGGGGTGCGGGCGGGGGGCTAGGCCAAGCCGGGCCGGCGGCGGCGGGGTCCGCAGTCGGTGGGTGAAGGGGCGCTATCTTCCGGCCCTGCGCCCGAGCCAGCGGAGGCCACCCGCTTTCTCCGGAGCCGGGAGCCGCGCCGGGCTGGCGACCTCGCCCCCCGGGCGCGGGGCTGGCGGAACCCGCGACGCCGGGTCCCAGCTTCCGCCCGCTGACAGTGCTGTGTTCTTGTCTTGCTGTTTCCCCTGCAGCTCACTGGCCCCGCAGGAGGGGACGCCGCGGATCCTAGCAGCGCTCCCGTCAGCCTGATTCAGGGTCTCCTTTTACTTTTGCGGGGGGAGGGGGGAGAAGATCGGGAGGGGGGGTGAGGGAGGAATAAGGACAAATATTTCAGACTGGTGTAAAGGACAGATCTGGCAACGAAGTCACGGACTCCCATCCATCGCTTTCTGCAGAAAGGGGCTCTTCCAGCGGCGCTTGTGTCCGGGCAGCCTGGCTTCTGCCTGCCGCTGCGTGGCTGTCACCGCGCTCCGGGTGATTAGCTGTGGATGCCCTCACGTGCTTGTGTCTTTTTTTTCTTTTTTCTGTATATAGAGTGATTTCAGATTGTACATAGCGCGTCAGCGAACTTGTCTAAATCATATATTTTTGTCTAATAAACTAAATGAAATGATGGCCACTGCTCCTGCTGCTGTGTGTGGCTGGGCGTCGCTGGGGGCGTCTCAGTCCGTCCTGAGGTCCCCGGGGGGCTCGAATACCCCAGGCCGGGGACAGGCTCCTGGGGGGCTTCCACCGAAAGGCTGCTGCTTCTGTCTTTTGGTTGTTGTTGAACTTGTCAGTGTGGTCACAGGGCAGGTTCTCGTTGGCAGCTCCATTCTTTCCAGCTTTTAGGCATTAATCTGGGCACGCCTTTCTCAGGACATAAATGAGTTCGATTTTAGGCATTTTATAGAACGATTTTTTAAAGCGTGCAGCCATGGGGAAAAAAAATGAAAAGAATTCCCAATCGCGTCCCCAAAGGAGAACTTCGTATTCGAAATCAATTTATAACCAGTTGTCTCAACGGCGTCGGGACGGTTCGTGGGCGGAATGGGGACATAATGGAGTATGAAATTTTGCTTTCAGTGTATTTTTTAGTTATTTGGCTAAATCTGATGTAGAGAAATTGGAAAGCTCTTTTCAACGCTCCTTCTGGAGGGAGCAGCGCAGGAGTTCTCTGGGCTTGTGCTCGACAGGGGCTGCTGTGTGTTTGTGTATGCGGGGGGGGGGGGTGACAAAGAGGGGAGCGGGCTTTGGTCTCCCCGGGACGCCCATTTAAACTCCCGACCGCACCCAGGGAGCCAGTAACGCCCAGATGGCCGCCGGGGCCGGGAGGCGGTCCGAGCGGTGACAGGAAACAATGCGGACCGAGCCGGCCTGGGATGCGCGCCGGTGGGAGTCGGCCCCAGCCTGGGGACCCACGGTGGTCGGGATCCCGGGTGATGGGGCGCTAGGAGCAGAACGCCCCGCGGCAGCCTGCGCTTCCATCGAATTCGAGAAAACTCGGAACGCCAGCCTGTACAAAATCGCCCAAGCGGATGGGGACTGCGGGTGTAACCCGCGCAGAGGGAAAAGGCCGAGTCCCCGGCGTCGGACACGACCTCCCCTGCCCCCACCCGAGTCCCATATTCGCCCTGGAGACCTTTGGGACCCGCTGTCCCCGGGCTGCTGCTAGTGGCGGCGAGGCACGAGGCTGCTGGAGGGCAAAGCCGGGGCGCGGCTCAGTGGCCCTGGCTGCTCTGCGGCGGGGAAAGGGCGCTCCTGCCCCCGGGACTCCCGCCCCCAGCGCCCGGGTCCTTCTGCAGCGTCCCGTCCCCATGGGTCTGGAGGAAAAGGTTCGCCCTCCCCGCCCCCGAGGCGGGAGGGAGCGGGAAGCGGCGGCGCGGGCGAGCGTAGACGGCCGGCACGTGGGGGTGCGCGGGTGCGGAGCGCGGAGCGGCGGGAGGAGCCGGGCCGCGGACCGAGCCGAGGGCCGGCCGGCGGCCGCAGTGGAGCCGCTTCCAGTCCGAACGGACGTGCGCGAGGCGCCCTCTATGGGCCGAAAGCGGAATGGGGCCGTGATGGAGGCGCCGATCTTGCCCCTGGGGCGGGTCCTTGGCCTTGGGGATGCTGTGGGCTCGAGCCTCGAACTACGGTGGTAGGACCTTCTCCGTGCTCTGGGGTGCAACCCGTTTGTTCGGTATTGGAGGGTGGTGCCATACTGGGCCTGCTGGGCAGACTGCTGGCATCTGGCAGGAGGTGGGGCGCGGGGCCCAGGCTCCACTCCAGGCTTTGCATTGCTCAGCGCGCCTGAGAATTTAGAGCGGAGGTCGTATCCTGTCCTCGATGCTAGGACTTGGGGTCGGCATGGCCCTCGAGCTCCGCGTTCCAGAGTTCCGGAACTGAACCGGGTCCCACCCTGACCTCTGGGGCCCGATGGATCCTGCGTCCTTGCCAGAGTGCACACCTGCAGATCCTTGACCAGCGGTCCTCTGCGGCAGCTCTGAGGGGAGTGAGTTCTTGGAGCACAGACAGCTGCTCCAGTATCCTGAGCTGCTGCGAACCCGCTTTGAGCTACCGCTGGAAGCAGCAGGTAGGGAGTGGAGTCCGCTGCTCTGGCCCAGCTCTGCTTTCTCCCCGCCCCCCAGAATCAAATGGCATGGTCTACGCAGGCGTTTCTGCTTTCAACCCATGTTTCCACTTCTTTTTTCCTGTCGAGCACATTTAGGACCCCGGGTGCTGCGCCCAGGTGGCTGGGCCACCGAGTGCTCGCTAGTAGGTCAGAGGACTCAGAACCTTGAGCCTCAAAGTCGTGAAGGGGCTCTGCTCCCTCCAGGGGACCGAAGCTTCCCCGCAAAGAAATTGGATCTCCAGCCTCAGAATTCTTTTCCTCCAGTGAAGAGCTAGGCATGAATTTTTAATCGAGCACTGAAAAGCATTTTTGTCCTTTGTGTGCTATTTGCTTACACCTGCCCAAGCGCCACAGCCACCTAAGCGTGTGCACCCCTAGGGCTGTGTGTCAGGGGGAGTGGTTTAGGATGTGCCCCAAGTATCTGGGGGCAGAACCAGAAAGCCCCATTCCTTCAAAGCCAAGGTGGCAGTTGCTCTGGAACTCGGGGAGTGGGCAGGGGTGCCCTTCTGCCCAGGCCTTGCCCAGGACCGCTTCAGAGGGCAGTGGGTCTGTATGGGGGAGACGGACCTGAAGATGAGTAAGCGTGGGGGGTCCCCTGGATTCATGCTGGCAACTTGGCCCCTCCTTCTCCGGGACCAGGTTCCCTGCAGAAAGGGCTCTTGCATCTGGGGACAGAGGACTCCCGTCTTTATTGGGTCTTTTTTTGGGGGAAAGGGGGAGGAACAGGCCTGAGCCCCAGACCCTGCTGCGGCTCAGGCCTGCAGAGATGCTGGGGAGACAGTCCCAGGCGCAGCCTTTCTAAACCGGCATCCTCCCCTCCCGCTCTGAGGACTTGGGGAGCGGGTGCCAGCCCGCCCCGCTGACCCGCTGGGGTCTCTGAGATAATCTCATCGCTCCCCCCTTCCCGCCCTCCTGATCAATTATATTCACCAGCACATTTATCTCCCCGGCAATATGGAGAATTCATATTCATATCTCGGTTTTAGTGGCCTGACACTGATTAATGTAATACTTGTCGTGACTCCGAGGGGCCACCACCCTCGGATGAATCATGCCCTATAAAGTTTCAGTTGTCCTTGTAGATGGGACTTTGCCAGAGCATGGGGGGTGGGGGAGGGGGGAGACAGAGGTCAGGGTGGCCCGGAGCCCTGCTGCCCCAGGATGGGGCCGGCCCTCTCCCCGGACAGAGGACTTGGAGGGCCCCGATCCCCTCTCCCAGGGTAGGGACCCTGAGCGGGCCTCCTGGCCCTTGGCGTTTCCTTCCTTCAACACAGTGCCAGCAGGCCAGTGGTGGCCACGAGGTGGGGTCGGGCTGGGGGGACTGGGGCTGCGGGGTGGCTTCTCCGGTTTGTGGACACTGATTCTGGGAGACTGGAGCCCAGGATGCTCTTCAGAAAGTGACAGGGTGAGGTGGGGTGGGGCTCCTGTGCTGGTGGGCAAGGAGGGCAGGAGGCCGGGCTCAGGCCGCGTGGCTGGGTCGGGGTGGCCTGGTGTAGGTTTGGGCCTCTGCGCCCCGCAGTGCTGCCCTCCACACGGCAGGCCAGCTCCGTGCTGTGAGTCGGCGGGCTTGGGCCTCCCACGGACCCCAGCGGGGCACCGTGGGGTACCTGACACTGTGCGGGCCCGACTGGAGGACGTGGCTCCAGAAGGGAAGGGTACGTGGGATGGCTTGGCCCCAGAGTGGGGTGGGGGCGGGGGCGGGGGCGTGGGATCCAGGGTTGGGTGACCAGGAGGCAGGGCTCGGAGGTACAGGGCTGCACTCTGGGGCGGTGACAGCTCCCAGCCACGTCCAGGGGTCCCTGGACGTTTCTGGGGGAGTGCGGGATGAGCCGGTGGGGGTGACCTCCCTGGGGTCTGTGGGGCTCAGGGCTCCCAGGTCTGCTGCCGGGCCCGCGGCCCTAACTAGAGCCCCAGAGCTGAAAGGCCCCAGAAGGTCACGGGGGGACTGCTGGCTGCCTTGTGCCACAGCTACGGAAGCTGGGCGCGCCCCCACCCCTGCTCCCAGTACAGAGTCTGGAAATGGGCCGCACGGGGACCCAGAGCGAGCACAGGCCTGGGCCCACAGGCTTTCAGAGGCCCACCGATGCCTTCTGGTTTCTTTCCAGATGAAAAGAAAACAGTTTCTTTAGGTGGAGAGAAATGTGCTAGCAGATACCATCAATCTGTTCCCGTTTATACCGAGGGGCCTGAAGATTTTTTTTTTTTTTTTTTGATATTTGTTTTTAACAGAGGCGGAGGCCCGGGGCCATGCGAGTGACCAGGCAGCCCGGGCGAGGAGGCCATTAGAGTGGCCAGAAATTCTAGAACTGTCTTCAGTGGAGGGTCAGGGAAGGGAGGGTGGCCCTGAACCAGCCAGGAGGGGAGTGGAAAGAGCGATCCCCGGGGTGACCTCTCCCGTGGCGCTGGGGGGACTCTCGTGGGCTCTCAGCAGCCCCCGCCCCCCCGGCCCTGCAGCCCCCACCACCCCCGGGCAGGCGGGGCCAAGTAAAGAGCTTTCTGAAGCCGCTGCGGGTGTCTCTGACCCCCTAATCCAGTTATCCAGCGTCCTGCGCACTGAATGCAGACCCCATGGCGCAGCGGTGGCGGGGGAGGGGGGCACGGGGGGGGGGCACCCAGCCACCCCTCCCCCACCGTCCCGGCCATCAGCGGGGGGGTCCCGAGCTTGGTGGCAGAACCACGCGGCTAGAGGAATGACGCTGAGACGGTTTAAATCTTCTAAACCGAAGGGTTTTTATTCTTAATTCCTTGTGCTTGAAACTGCCTTTCTAGCGGGGAGGAGGCTGCCTGGGGTTTTCAGGGCCTTTGTGGGCTGAGCACAGGCGCTCGGGGGGAGGGGACCCCGGCTGGCGGAGAAGGCCACAGGGATGGCCCTAAACTCCCGCAGCGGTCGGAGCTGGTCACTTGAGCCTTCCCTCCGTGTCTCTTTTCCCGTGTGCTTGTTTGCCGCTGCAATAGCTCTGCTCGTTCCTGAATTTTAAACGTACGCTTAATTGCCAGGTCCTCCGACTGCTGCAGCAGTGTCTGAAAATATTAAATACATCTGTGAGACGGTGGGCAAGAGAAATTAAAAAAGGTGCTCGCTGCACTGAATGTTAAAAAGATCTCACAATGCAGTGATTAACATTTTTATGAATAAAATTAATCACGCATTAACTCTGCCGCTCGGCGCATCTGAAAGCCAAATGCGGCCCAGGCCGTCCCCTTTCCGACACCCAAGAACTTGAGAAACCTCCGCGGCCCACAGCAAACAGCCAGCCACTAGGAATTTCAGAATATTGATGAGGGACGCTGTCGATAGTAGCTCTCTGAGTTGGAGGCAATAAACCTCCAAAAATACCACCAGCAGCAGCACACACGGCAAAATTTAAAAAAGCAACCGGGCGTTTTCCTTCCCTCTTTAGCAAACTCTCCATCAAACCCGGCCCTTTCCATGCTGGGATTGCTTCCGCGTGGGATGGTGTGGACCTGGACCCGGAGGGGAGGGGGTGCTGGTTTGTCTCCTCCCCAGCCCTTGGTCCGGGGCCCCCGTTCTGGTGAAGCGGGTCAGGTTGGAGGGGGCAGGCATCCGCGTTATTGAAATTTCCAGCCTTCCAGATAATCAAGTGCGATTTCTCCTCTCCCGGCCTCCCGGCTCCCTCCTATCTGATCTCTTGCCACTGTGGCTTTGGGATTATTCCAGCAGGCTGTACAAAGAGAAGCAGAGGCATCTGAAGTGTCACTCTCCAGCTGGGGCAAAGGCACAGCGTTGCCATTTTGTTGATGCTCCCCGCTCATGTGTGCAGCAGAAGACGGAATCAAAGCGGCCCGTCCCTCTCGGTTCGGCACGTTATTTTTCACCGCTGTGGCGGACCCCTCCCAGCTCCGTGAACCAATAAAACAACGGGCCCTGTTTGAGTTGCTATATTAATATTTACTGAGGATTTGCAAGGTCGGGGCTAAATGTCAGCAGATTGCTGGGGCAGTCCTGCGGGGAATAATTAAACAAATCTCACAGCAGTTCATCCTCCTAACATCTTTATTAATCTTTTTTTTTTTTTCCCCTTCCTTCGCCCTCCTGAAAGAGTATAGGGAGATATTGCTTTTGCAACCTTAGAGACGATTCCGCAGACGAAATGATAAAACACCGTGCTGGTGATGTTGGCTCTGCGGGGTCCCTGGACCCTTCTCCGGCAGGTGTTTGCGGGGAGGGAGGCCCTGATGGGTGAAGTCGCCGCGCGCTTGCGATTTTCACCAGCCCCCTCCAACACATTTATGCCGACCAATTTGCCAGACCCGGTCCTGCCGTTTGCCTGGTTCTCGCCGTGCCCCGGCTATGCTGCGGGGCCCACCGGCCACTGCTTTGGGGACCTGCCTTTAAAGTGATTACGGGGTGCACTTAGAACAGGTTGGACAATTGTTTTTAATAAGCTTCATAATTAGTGTCGGGGTGCCTCATTATAAGTCATAGCCTGTAGCGGTCCTAGGCCCAGCCTCTCTGCAATCTGATTTATTTTTTATCAGGCAGCAGGAGCTGCTGGAGTTTTTGTTTGTATAATGGGGACCCGCATCAGGCCCCCAGTGTAAAAACACCACCAGGAAATTAATTGCTTCTGTGTGGATTCACCGCAGATGTGTCCTGTTGATCAGAATGGTGTATTTTTTGACTTTGCTATCCTGTGGTGAGTTGTAAAAAAATAAAATGAAAGCCAGCAATGCAAACATATTAGCATCAGTATAGCTTCAGTGTGGCGTAATTGAAAGCTTGGGGTTTCAGAGGAGGATGTCTGGGAACGGTCACGTTTCTGGTCAGGTTTTTCTTCCTTCCTGTCCTCTTTCACAGTGTTCTATGTATTTGTTGATATGTATATAGGTATGTATTGGTTCTAAGGGGAACCACTTCTGGGCAGACACGTGGCTGGAATTTCAGCTGGTTTCTGGCTGAAAGGTCTGCTGACAATAACAGAAGCCCCAGTGGAGTGGCTGATCCCTGCCCGAGCCAGCCTGATTTCCGGGCCCCTGCTTGGGGTCCGTGGTTTGATGGGGACCGTGCCAGGCGGAGTCTGGGCTGCGCGTTTAGACTCCACCCCCAAGGGGCCCCAGGTGGCCCTCGAGGGCCCGGCCTCCTCTGCTCCCCGTCCGCCTGTGTACGCCTCTGAGTGTGACCAAGCCGTGTACACGGGCCTTTCTTGTGTGCTCCCTGCCTTGCTCCCCGGGGGCTCAGATATAAATAAACGCTTTCGTCAGGCCACTGGATCCCTCGGTTCTGATGAAGTCGCAGATGGCCCTTCCAGCTTAGACCGTTTTGAGGATATTTTTAGACTCAGGCCCCGAGTTAGAATCTGACCCTCGGACGGTCTGATCTTGGCACTGGACCGCCCGCTGCGGGCCGTTCTCTGGGTCACCACCACGGGTGGAAGTATGGTTACAGGTCCCTTTGCTTTTTCTAGAGGAGTTTTGTGAGCCCTGTGGCTCTGTCCATCCCTCCTGAGGCCCTTCGAGGTCCACACTCGGGCTTCCCGCTCAGTCTGGTGTTGGAATGGAGTCTGTCAACTCGACGTCAGATAGCTCAGCAGGTTCCATCTTATTTATGGGGAAACAAACCCAGAAAGGAATGCCGGATGAAATGGCATGCATAAGACAGGCAAGCACTTAGAACCTGGCAGGAAAATAAATACAGTTCATATACGGAAGAACAGATCGCACTGACTGTAAGTCCTCCTGCAGAAGCAGCAGGCGCTTTCATCGAGGCGGTGAGAATAATTAGCCGCTGGAACCTATCACGGAGAGCCTGTGACGTGAGAGCTCTGCTGGTCCCCCTCGGAGTCCCGTAACTCACCGGTTATGACAGTCTCATCACCAGCAAATGCTCCACGGTGGGTGCAGGTTCCCCGAAGAAGAGGCGCGTGCTCTCCATGAGGACGTGGGGGTTGCCTGGGGGGCACCACCTTGCAGCCTCCAGATGGAGCCCCGGCGGCTGTGTGGCGATCTGATGGGCGAGTTTGAGGAGGAGGCAGTGGGGAGCTGTGCAAGGTGGGTGTGCGTGAGAGAGACGGACAGACAGACGGACAGACAGAGATGGAGGCTTAGAACTGCGTGTCTCCGGCTGGGTCCCCGACCCTCCTGCGTCCCTTTACGCAGGTACCTCTCAGCCCCTACCCACGGAGAAGGGCCAGCAGGTGAAGTGTGCTGAAAATGCGCGTTCCCTGGCAACCCCGCCCCAGGTCCAGTTTCGGCAGGTGCAGGGCGGGGCCCAGTCACTGAGAGTCGTTCTGAAACCGAGGTGCGGCCGCTTTTGGAGAAACACCACGATGTGGATCCCAGGCTTGCACCTGTTAAAGATTCAGCGGACAAAAGGTTCGGGGGTCACCCGTCTGGGTTCCTTAGCCCTTGAGCTGTGCGTGGGCCCAAAAGGTTCTAGCGTTGCAGAACCGAACTTTCGCCGTTCCTGGTGAGAGCCATCTGCTCCCCGCCGAGGGTGGGACTGGGCATGGTGCAGGGGCCACACCAGTTGCTGTCACCGCAAGCATGGCTGTGCCAAGCTGCACGGGACAGCCTATCTCCCCTGCTGTCCGACTGTGTCTGTGGCTGCCAGTGCCATTTATCAGCTCCCGATAGTGAAAGAGCAAATAATGCAATGTCTCCATTTGCGGGGGAACTTCAGTGCCTGGCAGTTCCCACTTTCATCTCGCAGCAGTGCCAGCGGCAGCGGCAGCAGCATTTCTGGGCTCTCCATCCTGAGGATTTCCACTCCGTTTGAGAGTGGCCGATCCTCTGTGCGTCCTTAACCTTTACGTGGGCATAGCATTTTCTTTGTGATAATCAAAAGAGAGATGAACGTTGCTTCCTGACGCAGCCGAGTGGCTACAGCGGTGAGGCCCCTCTGGTGAACAGCCAGGCTCAGGATGTCCCTGGAAAGCTACGGTTCGAGGCCCCTCTGGTTCCAGGAGTGATGAACCGTCACGGCGGGTGGCACCATCTGAGTCCCACAGGAGAGCTGGGCGCAGACCACGGCTGCCTCCGCACCCAGGGCCGGGGAGCCCAGGGGAGGGCTGTCTTCCAGGTACACAGCTTAAATCCCCAGCACCCACCGGCCTCCGTGTCTCCCCCTGGTCTCCACCTGCACCTAAAAATAAAGGCAGGGAGGAATTCCTTAGCCAAGTTTGCACCTGGCCTAATCTGGAGGGACTGAAGTTCGTTTTCTCTTGGGAACTATTTCCTTCCATTTCTAAGAAGGAGGGATTTTTTTCTTTTTGAACCATAACAAACACCCCAAACTTTTTTAGACATCAAAAATCTGTTAAAAACAAAAACATTTTGATAAGCAAAGCATAAATGCATCAGAAACATCTGGCTTTGGCTGTCCTTAAAAGGCTTACTTTGAACCCCAAGTATTTTTCAAAAGTTGGAGGTGTTCAAATTCTGTGCATTTGGCAACACCCAGCCCTAATTTTAAGGAGATAGGTTCAATGCACATGTTTCTGATGGACTGACGAAGATCAGTCACCTGTTCTTCTGAATTGCTTTTGATGTGCGGGCGTCCGTCTGGGCTTTAAAAGCCGCCCTGCTCTGTCTCTGCCCTCTGACGCAGAGTCAGGCACCTCCTCATCCGCGCACTGCGCCGCGGGGCCCTCCAGCCTTCAAACCATGCGTCCCAGGGGTTACCCGACACGTAAGAAGGCCCTTCCCACCTTGGGGACACGTTCATCTTGGAGGAAGAGGCTTGCTGTCACCCCAGCATTTTTGGGGGTGATGTCAGCCACGGCTCAGGAAGAGGTAAACGCCCCCTGGACGGTCACGGGTGGCTGGAGTTTTGCTGCTGTGACCGGAAGTCGGGGAGCGGGAAGTCAGTGCCGCGGCCACGCGTGATGACCAAACGGTCCAGACTCTGGCTGGTTACAGCCTCTGTCCCCATCCTGCAGCTGCGGGAGCCGCCTTCGGCCCGCCTTCCCCTACGGGCATCCCAGCGGGATGCTCCCGTGTCCACGGAGCCAGGAGAACTCGTGGACGGACCGTACTGTCTGCGGCCTGAGTCAGGAGAACCCTAAGTCCTGACGTCTAATGATGCTCGCGGGCGCCGGGTGCGATTTGCAGTTTACAGGCTGCAGCGGGTTTCATCCTCCAGCAACACAATCTGGCTGGAATTACTTTCGTAACGTTAGGGGCGGGGGGGCTGGGGCAAGGAATCCCCTCTGCTGTGCTACCCGAACCCACCGGGACCCGAGACGGTTCTGGCTCTGCTGTGCCCGCCCCGCCGCCCACTGGCTGTCTCTCGGAGGTTCTAGGGCTGCTATGTTTTGGAAATCGTCGCATGATGTGTGCCGCTATCTGGTGGAGCTCCCCGCTTCATGATGGACCTCTGTCACCCTCAGACCCTCCGTCCCCAGGGGGTGGAGCCGGTCTGTCCCAAAGCCGGTGTATTTTAAACCCTGGCTGTCATCTCTGTCATCAATAGAAGATGCCATTTTTTCTCAGTGTCTTTTTTGCCCCAGTGGGACAAGCTGGCATGTCATTTCCCACACTCTGCCTGTGGGAAGAAGATGCTGGCTTTCCATGGACACAGCTGTTTGTGTTCTCTATGAACCAGAGTGTCCGCGGGCCCAGGAGTAGGGTGCGGTCTGTCCCGCTGGCTCTCCCGCTGCCTCCCACCTCCTCCTCCTCCGTGTCCCCACTCCCTGTGTCTTTGTCTCCCCAAACCTCCCATGGCTCTTACACGCCAGGAAGGGCACCCCTGAGAGTGCCGCTGACTGGGTCCCAGGCATGGAAGCCCGTGGGGTGCAGAAAGGCGGGGGGTGTGCGTCCTTTCCTGGGAGGGGGAGGTGAGGGCACAGCGGCCCCCGGGGCGCGTCAGCCACCCCCTCATGCCTGTAAGTTTCCGTCTGTGATGTGAAGGACCTGGCGACCTTTCTACATGGCACCTCAGTCTGAGGTGCTCATAGTTCAGGAAATGAAATGCGCATGGCATGTGTATGTGTGTGTGCACGAGTGTGCCTGTGTGTACAAGTGTGCCCGTGTGTGTGCAAGTGTGCCCGTGCCTGTGTGTGCACGAGTGTACCTGCGTGTGTGTATGTGTCCCTGTGAGTGTGTGCACAAGTGTGCCTGTGTGTGCACGCACACACATGGGGAAGGTGCAGATTAGGAGAAAAGGGTCCCCCTTGCTGATGAGGTCAGCGGAGCTGCCGGCACAGTCATTTTAGCCCAGCCCCAACTTCTCTCGATTATCCGATTATTCAGGGCAGAGCTGCTTTAACCTGGAGAGCGTTTCACACCCCAGACTTTCTTTGTCTCATTTGTAGAGACTTTATGAGGCACAAAAAGCCTTCGCTTGCTGGAGGAAGAGTGAGTCCCACTAGGTAGAGTGAACTGTCACAGGACCCTTAGCTCTGCGCTGGGTGCAGAGAAGGACGTGGGATCCACTGAGGGGACACATCGCCGTGTGAGCTTACTGACAGCCCCATCTCAGGAGGGGCGACCCGTCGTGTCAGCGCCCCCCGGAGGACGTGGCTAGGGAGGCAGCGGTGTCCCCGCAGAGGCAGGGAATCAGCGGCCTGGCGGCAGCAGGGCTCACGCCGCAGCACACGGACCAGCCTCCTCGTTCCCCAGCTCGGCCTCCAGCCCTGACTCTGCTGCGGCCCGGCTGGTGTCCTCGCTGCAGCTGAGGCTGGGCCAGGGTGGCGGCTGTGTGTCCGCTCCGGCTCCTGGCCTGGCCTCGAGCTTGCTGTTGCGGCCATCGCTAGGGTCCCCGCCCAGGCAACGCGACGCCCTCTGCCTGGGAGCGCCCGCGCTGTCCTAAGATAGTGAGGCTCAGAGGATTTTCGGGACCTGCTGAAAGTCACCCGGCTGATGGCGATGACCTCGTTCCTGGATCCAGCGGCCCTTCCATCCGAGGGTGTCCCGGGGTGCCCCGTCCTGCGAGAGAAGCTGTGCCCGGCCCTCCCAGGCCTCCGTTCCCTCCGGACTGAGACGGGCCCAAGGGAGGGGCTCTCTGCCAAGCGACCCCCGCCCCGTAAGAAGCGGGTCCTGGGGTCACTCCCCGTCGCCCTCATCATGGACCGCCTCAAGGATGGTGTTGCACGCCCCGCTCTTCAGGAGCCCCTCCACGTAAATTACACACTTAATCTTCTTCGGGGGGGGGCCGGGGGGGGAGCGTGAAGGGCGCTGGAATGTTCCAGCAGCCAGTTCCAAGGCGCTGAAACTGGAGACGGAGACGGGGGCCCCCGAGGGGGCCCCGGGGGCTAAGAGGTGGCGGGTGTGCAAGTTAGCAAGTTAACGGCCTCCTTCCCGAGGACGTTTGCTCCTGGGCACTGTTTATCTTTTCCACGGGTCCGGGACCACGCAGGCGCGGTGCCCTCCACGGGCCCTCCTCCCAGTGGCCTGCCTGGGACCCCAGCAGAAGCACGCGGTTGGGGGCGGGGGTCCCTGCAATTTAAATGCAGCTCAGGGCGCCGTGGAGGATGCTGGCCGACCAGCTTCCAGAACAGTCCTGCTGTTCTCAGCAGATGGGGCGCATGCTACGGGAACTTTCCAAGAGCCTGCGGTGGCCGGTCCCTTTTTCTGCTGCGGGGGGAACACACGAAACGCAATTTGTTACTCGCTTTCGCCTCTTAGTCCATCGCGAGAACATTAATCGGCTGAGTGGGTGCCACCCCCCAGGGCCTGGGAAGGGGGCGTCCTGGGGGGTTCACAGAGACCCAGCATTCCTGTGGGTTTCAGCTTGTTCTCTCCCGGTACCAGATGAAATGCTTCACAGATGAGAACAACTGGGGACTCTGTTCGTCCGAGTTTGGTTTCGGATCCCTCTGGTCACGCCGTCAGTGAAGACAAGCCACTTCTGTGTATTTCAGGATACAGGCAGGACCTTGTGGCAGTCTTATTTAATTATGTGCTATATTAATGTTACATTGATTATGTTATTGCCTGTAAATCCAGTTGCTTAATAAAGCTGTGCCTGCAGTCAGTTAATGGGTGTCGGGGCAGACTGCTCTGTGCGGGGCAGTGGCGGGGTGGTGACGCTGAGAAAAATCGCCCCGGGGCAGAAAACCAGAGGAACCAACGGAGAACGTCGCTTCCGTCCGTCCCGTAGGAATGCCCGCATGGGTCGGTTAAGTCCGAGGGCCAAGCGACCATGCCGCTGGGCTTATTTTTAGCGCGTGGATCCGGAAGAGTTCTGAAGGCCGTCTGCACGTGGGGCTCTAAACGGCACGGAGGCAGCATCTGTACGTGGACAGGGTCACGTCTGATTTTAAAAATACAAGTGAGTGATAACCGCCAATATTGAGAGCATGTGAAGGCGGGGGAACAAAGCATATTTTCGTTGCTAGTCATGTTGACGTGCGAGCCGAGGAGAACTTCTACCCATTGGGAGGAAATGCCACGGAGCCTCTGAAAATCACATCTGCCACTAATATCATTCGGCATGTGGTCTGGCTTTTATCTCTCTACCAACATTTCACGTCGTGATTTTTACATCGGATGCTAAATTCAGGCCACTACGAAATAAGTGCAGCCATTTCTTTCTTCCTCGTCTTTCACGATGTGACACGCGGTCCTGATACTGGAGTGTGAACTGAAGAGAGAAACTCAATGAGTATATTTTTATTTTTTTATTTTTTATTTTTTTGCCTTTTGTCATTTTATGGCCGCGGGTTTATGGCCGCACCTGCAGCATGTGGAGGTTCCCAGGCTAGGGGTCTAATCGGAGCTGTGGCCACTGGCTTGCGCCGCAGCCACAGCAACGCAGGATCCGAGCCGCGTCTGCAACCTACACCACAGCTCACGGCAACGCCGGATCCTTAACCCACTGAGCAAGGGCAGGGATCGAACCCGCAACCTCATGGTTCCTAGTCGGATTCGTTAACCACTGCGCCACGACGGGAACTCCAA
>PVHT020000009.1:22775858-22831689 GCA_004024745.2 Catagonus wagneri | reverse complement strand
TAGGGGTCTAATCGGAGCTGTGGCCACTGGCTTGCGCCGCAGCCACAGCAACGCAGGATCCGAGCCGCGTCTGCAACCTACACCACAGCTCACGGCAACGCCGGATCCTTAACCCACTGAGCAAGGGCAGGGATCGAACCCGCAACCTCATGGTTCCTAGTCGGATTCGTTAACCACTGCGCCACGACGGGAACTCCAATGAGTATATTTTTAATAATGAGCCTGAGCAAGTGGAAATTAGCCACTCCGCGATTCAGGTAGACAATCGATTCTTCCTGTAAATGAAAGCGCTGTGCCAATCACAGAATGAGGCGTCAGTAATTTTACTGGGGGCCAGTGAGTCTGTCATGGCCACGTGCCTTTGGCTCCGGGGTGGTGCGTGTGGCCTCTATAGCCTTGTGGTCACAAATGTGGTGCTGGGAGTTCCTGCTGTGGCGCAGCAGGTTAAGGATTGGCATTGTTTCTGTGGCGGCTCAGGTCTGACCCTTGGCTCGTGCAGTGGGTTAAGGATCCTACGTTGCCACAGCTGTGGCATGAGTTGCAGCTCCAGCTCGGATTTGCTCCCTGGCCCAGAAACTTCCGTACGCAGCAGGTGCGGGTGAAAAAAAGAGGAACAAAATGTGATTTTAATGAAGGAAAGGCGTGCCAGTGATCAGCCGTCTACCTGCTCCAGGAGGGTCCCTAAGGACCCGAGGTTGGGTTGTCTAAGTCTCCTCAATTCCAGCTTCGGCTCTTGTCAGCGGCGAGTAACTTTAAACCACAAAGACGAACGTAGTATTTCCTCCAAACCCCAGTGGGCCCTTTGAGAATGCCTCTTTCTGCGCTGTCTCTGTGCCCTGTGAGCTGGTTTGTCTGCTGTTCCTTAGCGCTGCAAGCCTGGTCCACACCGGTCTCTACCTGCAGAAGGAGCAGTGGCGGCTGGGGCGTGGAGGCTGGATGGCTTCTCCTCCTCCCCGTGGCCCTGCTCCGTCACTCTCTGCACGCCAGCCATCAGTCCGCTCCGACTTTCCAAATGTCCTTATGGGAGAAAGGATGCTGCATGTTAACCCAGACCCTCGTCTCCCAGGCTGCTGTCATGGTGGCTCTGAGGACGCTTGGGGAAGGACATCTCACGTAGACAAACTCGGACAAACTCAGGATCACGAGCATCCTGAGGGGCCGGCATCCGCGGACCCACTAGAGGCCGGCGATCGTCCACCTGCGGTGACATCCTCGCAGTGAAATCGGCTGGGCCTTCCTGCCCCCAAGCAGACTCCCAAGGGCACTCTTCAGTTCCTAAAATTAAAATGGCCCAAATCACCATTCTGGCTGCGAAGTGAATTTTTAAAAAGAGCTTTAGCAAAAGGCTAAGAGGCACAGAGTCGCCGGGCAGCTAGGGGACAGGCTGCTTTCACTGCATTTACGCAGCAGCTCTCCGTTCCCATCGGCACAAGCTCCAGGTCCCGGCAGCGCGTGAAACGGGCATGGCCGCAGGGTGCCGGGCTTGGCGGCAAAGCCACAGGACCGAAGACACGGCACCAGTGACTTCTTTAGGACGTCATACTTGACGGTAAGTTAATGTAGTTTCCTTTTTTACCATTTTTCTGTTGCTCTGCTCCCTCACTGCCTTCACTCTGTGAGCCCTTCTCTGTACGATTGTTCTCACTATTGGAAGGTGACTGTAAACCCAACAGCAGCAAAAACGATGTGTGACAGGACAGAAGTGCAGTGACCGACCGACCCATGGCAGAAAAATAAAAACACGGTCACCTGTGCTCTCACACGCACTTAGGATTCAAAGAGGCTTCAGGAAATTGCCTCATCATAGCCCTCAACACACTGTGTTTTCTCTCCTCGTGGCTTAGATGCTGGTTTGGGGCAGCTGGGTGCGTGCCACGGCCCGCCTCCTGGCCGACACTGATGCCTTTACCTCCCAGCGCGTAGGACGGGGTTAGAACACAGGCTCGGGGGTCGCAAGAGTTCGCGAGTTTTTCTGGAAGACACTCAACTGGAAGAAGAGCTGAGATGCTGGGGTTTACTCTCCCTCGCACAGTCTTCTGCGGCGGGTGGCTCTGGGCTTGGCGAGGGGCCCGGGGTGCTGCCCGGGACCCAGGACCGTCCCTCTGTCCGCTCTGCCTCCTTGGTGGGTGGGAGGAGGGGAGGCGGCCCCCGAGGTCTCAGGAAGCCTCTGAATTTCCAGGGACCCAGGCCTGTGACGGTGCCCTTCAAGGAAGGCAGTCTGTCCTGACCTCTGGAATTCTGGACAAGCGAGCCCAAGGACCGGGGGGCCCTGCATCCCGCGGAGGTTGTCATAGCGACCACAAAGGCAAGCGTCTGGTCCTTGAGGTTCAGGGACATCCAGCCGGCCCTGTCCACTCGTAGGAAGTGAGTGTCGGTGGTGGGGACATCCGGGACAGGTGGAGGGGGTAAGGGCTGTGAGAGCTGTCTGCCCCCCCTCCGTGCATCTGTGGGGCTCCACACGGCTGGCCGGGCCGGGCATCTTCGAGACTCGCTGAGAGTTCGGTTCTCCTGGGATCCCAGTTACACCTGGAAACCCAGCCACGCCGCCTCCAGACGTGTGTGGCGCAACAACGACGCACCTCAGGAACCCGGCTATCTCGGGGACCCCACAGCCCGGGCAGCCACCACGAGCCACCGGTGACGCCCAGCCCAGCCCACTGCGTGTGCCCATGGGTCTGCGCCCCACTGATGTGGAGCCCTCCTGAAGCGCCACGCAAGTCGGGCAAGAATCCCCCCAACCTCCCGGCCTCAAGCCTGGGCCCCCTGCTGTCCGTTCCCATGGATCCGCCTCTCCCGGGAGGGGGGCAGACACCGGCCCCAAGACCCGAACCTGCCTTCTTGCTGGGGACCCTGTGCCCGCCTTCTGTTTCTCCACCTAGCTTTTCCACGAGCGGCTTTTCTGCGTTATCAGCTTTCCCTCCTTCTTCTCTCCCCCGGGCGGTTTTCAATGGCGTGAAGACACGTTCTGATGGCCCCCTTCTGAAAGGCAGGTAAATGCCTTACTGTCCCAATCATACGTCCCCGCTCAACGGCGACTTCCTCCAAGACGTCTTCAAAGAAACAACGCCACTCGGTGCTGACTTTGCCTCCCTGTCTTCTCTCCCGAGTCCCCGGCGAGAGGTGCGGCCCTCCGCTCTCCCCCTGGCCTGCTCTCTCCCACCTCACTGTCCTCCATTTTGCAAGCCAACCGTTGGTGGCCCCCTTTCCCACTTCTCAGCCACTCTGCATGAGGGCCCGCTGACCCCTGCATGGAGGCAGCTGGAAAACAGAACAACGCACGCTGTTCGTTTTGCCCCTGGAGTCTTTACTGTCCTGTTATCCTTTCCTGCCCCTAGCCCCCGATCCTGGAGTCTCTTTCTAGTTCTTTCCACTGGCTCCCCCGACTGCTGATTCTGGGTTCATGGGTCACCTTCTGGTCTAGTTATACCCCCCAGGGGACCATAAATAGCATCCGTGGGCAGTGACTCCAGGCGTCCACCCGTGGCCATCCTCCCTGCCTCTGCCGGGCTCCAAGCCAGGTCTCTAACGGCGTCCGGATCCCCAGTGGCCAAAGGGGAACCACGGTCTCCTCCATCTCAGACCACCCACCCCCGGCCTCCCCTCTGAAATGAACAGCACGCCGTCTCCCGGGTGCTCAGCTGCGAGCAAGAGGCCCTGTTTCCTTCACCCCGCAGCCTGTCTGTGCCGCTGGCCCCACTTCCAGCCTCTTTCCCTCATCTCACTCTTGGGCCTTTGCTCAGTGACCGTCCTGGTCTCCCCCACTGGCCGCTCACACCCGGATCCCTGGAAAAGTCACGCAACCTCTCATGCGGCTACTGGCTGATGCGCACTTCCTGCGAGGGCTTGGGAAACGTCTTCTCGCCTGTCACCCCCCAGCGCGCGCTCCCAACGGCTGTCACTTGCCAAAAGCTCAATAAAACAACACACACACACACACACACACACACGCGCGCGCGCGCGCGCACAAAGACACACGCGCTTTGCACCCTGGTTTGCAGACAGGACATAAAGTGTTCATCGCATAAATGGGAGGAAACCCACCCTCGGCGCGGCAGCGTCCTGCTCAGGCCAGCGCCCGGCATCTGTGGGATGATCGGTGAGCGAGGCTTTTGAACAGCTGGCCTCCTGACCAGCAAGGAGCATAATGGCCACTTCAGGGCCCGGCCAGCCTGCCTATTCCGGCTCCTCAGACCCGAGGAGGGAGCTGAGTGAAGGCAGCTCGCGCGACTTGCACCGGTGATCGGGTCCTGGACCGTGGGGTTCAGCCTGGAGCCCGGTGATCGGGTCCTGGACCGTGGGGTTCAGCCTGGAGCCCGGTGATCGGGTCCTGGACCGTGGGGTTCAGCCTGGAGCCCGGTGCAGGCCAGGGGCCCGGAGCGGACGCGGAGATGGAGGTGGGGCAGGGAAGTGCTGTAGGAGGCACGTGTGTGGACTTGAAGGGGCAGCCAGCCCCCAGGGACTGTGGAGGACTGGGGGTGTGGTGAGGGGGCTCGGCTTGGTCCCCTTGCTACAACCAAGAAGAGGGACCCCAAGAAGAGGATGTGACCTAGCATCCAGCCAGGTGACCCCCCCCGAGGGGCCGGGGCGGAGGCAGCCTGCGGGACTCAGTAACCAGGGCGAGGCCCTCCGTCCGCCTGGGGCATCTGCGAGCCTGGCCACAGCCACCAGCCATCCCGGCTGCAGGCGGTGGGTCCTCCTGTGACGGCACGTCGAGCATGAAGGCTCCTTCCATCTCCGTTTTGCAGGGGAGGCGCCTGTGGCCGGTGCAGCCTCGCTCAAGGGGCAGGGGGCCCAGGCCCTCAGCACGCTGCACAGGTCTGGGCATCCGTTTAATTGTCTTAACCCCTCTCCTCAGAACTGCCTGGCTGGCACGCACGCCCTCCTGCACGATTAACAGAAACAACTCAACTCTTTTCCTGGGGAAATTTAAGGATTAAGAAAGCGAGTTGAAAGGTGTGGTTGGGTCTTCGGCGTCAGGCAGGCCTTGCTGCGGGAAGCGGGTCCTTCTGTGAGGAGATGGATCTGAGTCTCCTGTGGACACGTGCCCGGGGCCGTTTCTGTCCGCCGTTCACGGTGCGTTGTGTTACCTGAGTCCAGGGAAGGGAAGAAGATGGCTCAAAAGGCTTAAAGGAGTGGAGGGAAAAATGGCTTTTTCCATCTGCAGCGTCCTTGCTCATTGATGGCACACAGTTCCGCGGGACTCTAAGGCTCGTAGGCTGCGTCCGCCGTGCTCAGCCGGAAATTGTTCAGCTTCCTTTTCTAATGGAAAGATCAGGATTAATTAGCTAGCTAAACAAATTTTTATGAAATCGGATTCTCTGTAGCTACGAACGGATCACCGCGGCATTACCACTGGAGCCTTGGCATAAACCGAACGTAAATAAATGGGAAGCTGTAGACGCCAAGCAGTTTTGAATGCAGACAACCACCGAGCCTGTGAGTTCACAGGGCCCATGGCCTCTGGGATGGTGGCTTGTGACACCCGGGAGGTGAGCGGAGCTTTCTCACGTTTCCTGGTTCTCAGGCTTTTAGGAAGGAGGTGGGTGGTCCCGTCTGGGAAGGTTCTGGAGTTTCCGTGCTGGGGATCCGGAGGCACCGAGTAGAAGGGGGACTTGGGACTGCGTCTTGAAGCTGTTTTCCTGACGAGAACACAGCTTGATTTATTCTGGGGGGATTGCGGGGGGGGTGATGACGGAGACGTGAGGGACTGACGCTTTCCCCCGTGCTCCTTGCCGCTGCCCTGCACACGCACGTCCCCAGGCCCCGGAGCTGCTACCTGAGCAGGTGGGCGGCTGGCTCGGGGGGACCCCTCCGGTCAGCGTCCCCACCTTGCTCCCAGGCCCTCCCCGGTGTCGCAACCAAAAGCCAGGTGGGAGCAGCGCAGAAGCCAGCCCGCCTCCTCTCTCCTCTGCATGGCTCTCCTGAGATACGATTCACACCGCCGCCTCCTGTGGACGCTTAACGGCTTGAAAGCCGGGACCCGCCTTGCCATTCCTGGTAAGTCCGTCTGCGGCTGCTTCCTACTCTCTCTTCCTCCATCGTCCACCCTCACCTGGACAGTTTCTGGGATGGGGTTAAGAACTCTTTGTCCAGAATGATCTCTTTCTCAGCACACGAAACAGCTCAATTTTTTTCTCTGAAATGTGCCTTCACACTGCCGTTAAAGTCGCCCTGAGTTATATTTCTGGCTAAGTTTGTTTTCTGGAAACACTTTTACCCTGAATAGACTAACACATGGACGCAGATCCAAGCCGTTCGCTCCGCCTGCCCTGGTGACCGGCTCCCTTCTCCTCGCGGAGACGGCGGCCCCGTCCTGGGGCTGCATCCGCACCTGTCCTCCAGGTGCACTTCTACGGCTGACATCTGGAACCTGGGAGCACTGGGTAGCCACTTGCAGAATGAGCAGAAGTCACAGGAGACGACTGTCAACGGAGACGATTCTTCCTGAGCCTGAGAGGAGTCAGGCTTTCTGGAAAGCTCTGCAAGGTACACCAAGTGGAAGGAATCAAAAAACATAATCAGCTGAAGATCGGCTGTGGACTTGGCTTCCAGGGAGATGCAGTGCCTGCGGTCTGCCGTCCGGCACCGGAGGAGTACATTGGCTCTGGCTGATTTCTTATTTCCCATCCGTCTCTAAAACTGCTCTGAGATGCCTACGGTACAGGAATATGCTAAAGTTTAATAAATTATGCAAATAAAATCAGGCACATGGGAACCAGAAGGCAATGCACTAGCACAAAGCTTGGTAGAGATACATGTGACTGAACCCAAAATCGGGAGGAAAAAAGGAAATGTGACATAGGACCCTCTCTTTCAACTAACATTTTTTTTTTCCTTTTTATGGCCACACCTGCAGCATATGGATGTTCCCAGGCCCGGGGTTGAATCCAAGACACAGCCCAGGCCTACGCCACAACCACAGCCACACGGGCTCTGAACTGCATCTGCAAACTATGCCACGGCTTGTGCCAACGCCGCCTCCTTAACCCACTGAGCCACAACGGGAGCTCCTTGTTCCACTGACATTTAAGTTTTGTCAGGTGCACTGGGGATGGAGAGACAGAAAAGGACTCGTCTGGCTGGAATTCCCCAGGCCCGTCCCCGTTTCCCCCGGAGACAATCCCGACTTTACTTAAGCACGTGGACGAGGCAGCGTGGAGACCCTAGAATTTTACCCTCTAGATCGCGGAAGGTATTTTTTTCCCTAAACTTTTAGAACAGGTGACCCTAATCACCTTGGCCACGGAAGAACCCCCAGGAGAGCGTCCACTGAGCACGTGGCTGTGAGCGACGGGGCCCCGGGGGTGGGTCTTTTGCTTGGAACCTGCACGCAGGTGTTGGGAGAACACCCTGTCCCTGTTCTAGGACGCACGATGTTTGTATCGTTTGTATCATTAATTTTGAAAGACCTCACGTGAAGTGTGGACTCTGGGTGATGATGACTTGCCATATAGACTCAGGGGTCCTAACAGGACATCGTGGCAGGCTGTCGATGGCGGGGAGGCCCTGGGGGGAGGGCAGGCTGTAGGGGAACTCCGCGCTGCCACTGGGATCTGCTGTGAAACTCAAATGGCTCTAAAAATAAAGTCTATTCAAATACAAACGCAACAGCACTACTTCCCTTTAAGTGAAGTCTGGTTGCTTTACAACGTCCTGTTAGTTCCAGGCGTACAACACAGCGGTTCGGTCACACACACGCGTATTTCCTCTTCTGCAGACCCTTTTCCCTAGAAGGGGTGACAAGACACCGAGTGCAGTTCGCTCTGCTCTGCAGCAGGTCCTGGTGAAGCTTCCGCTTTATTGGCAGCGGTGTGTGCGTGTTAATCCCAGTCTCCGAATCGACCCTTCCCCCTTCTCCTTTGGCAAGTTTGCTTCCTGCGTCTGTGGTCTCTCTGTTCTGCACACCAGCTCATCTGCAGCAGCACTGGTTTTAGAACCAGGACACCCCTCGCCCCGAGCACTGGGCCCGAGCCGGGACCGCGCCGGACCGCCTGCCCCTGCGCCGCGTCTGAGCCTCCGGCTGCTCTCAGCTCCTGAACCGCGGAGCTTCCATCATGTGTCAAAACAAGCACAGCCCTGCGGTCACACAACCTGTCGCACGTCCCTCGTCGCCCGCAGACGTCACAGCAGCCCTACCTTTAGTCTCCCTGGGAAAAAAGGAGGCTGTGATCTCCATATTGCCGCGCTTTTATTTACCTTATCTGTAATATAATTAATAGATGACTGCGGGAGATCAAGGCGCTTTCAGAGAGAAGAAGACGGCCGCGTGGGAAACTTGCTCTTTGGACTCAGCCCGGGACGCTGTCAAAGCCTGTGTGACAATTTCATGTCAGTCCTGGCGTTCCACGGGCGCGTCTTCAACCTGCGTGGGCCGTCCTTCCGCACGCCACATTTCCAGGAGGGCCGTTCCAACCCGCATTACGGAATTACACGACCGTCGGCTGCGCGTCGTAGCGCTTCCTTCAAATTAAAAAGGGGCGCACTGGAAAGGCACTCACAGCGGTCTCGTGTCATCCCCTCCCAGGACTGTGATGGGAAAAACCACTTTTCTCGCCTTAACACCTCCTGGCTTCCTGCAGTCAGATCCCACCGTGGACATGTGGATTTTTTTTTTTGTCTTTTTGCCTTTATCTAGAGCCGCACCGCGGCATATGGAGGTTCCCAGGCTAGGGGTCTAACAGGAGCTGTAGCCGCCGGCCTTCGCCACAGCCACAGCAACGCGGGATCCGAGCCGCGTCTGCAACCTACACCACAGCTCACGGCAACGCCGGATCCTTAACCCACTGAGCAAGGCCAGGGGTCGAACCCGCAACCTCATGGTACCTAGTCGGATTCGTTAACCACTGAGCCACGAAGGGAACTCCCACATGTGGATTTTTGAACCTGCCTCGGCGGTCCTGCCTGGTCATGGGCTGTCCCCGCCCTGGACGGTATAACAATCACTACTCCTCGCCCTCTGAAGCGAGTGCGTTTGTTTACAGATTCTCCTTTGTTTATTTGAGCACGTGGAACGCTCTGGACAAGTGTCGACTTCGTAAACCCCGCTCCTCCTCTCACTGGTCCCTGGTCCCTCACTGACTAGCGTCATCATGTTTTGGTGCCGTGAATACCGAGCCAGAGGGGCCTTTAACCTGGCGTTTTCCATCTAAGGGAGGAAACGGAGGCGTGGTGACAGAGCCTTAACGCTGCTGTGAAGGAGACACCCCCGGCCCTGCTCCCGTGGGCGTAGCAGCGGTGACGGCCACGTGGTGGCTGCAGCACCTAGTCCCCCCTTCCCGGCGTGGAGGGTAGTGGGGTGAGAGTCAGCGTCTTGCAGGGCTCCGTGCGAGTGTCCTGGGGTGGCTGGGACAAAGCACCGCAAACTTGGCGACTTACATCCACAGACATTTGCGCTCTCCGTGCTGGAGGCCAGAAGTCCAAAATCAAGGTGTCACAGGCTTGTCCTCCCTCCAGACTGCGGGGCAGGGTGCCTCCTGCCTCTTCTAGCCCCTCCGCATCTCTGCCAGTGTCTTCGTGTGGCCGCTCCCTGTGCACCTGACCCGTAAATCGCCCTCTGACTCACGCAGGCACTCCTGTGTCAGAGCTCCCTGGTGGCTCTGTGGGCGAAGGGTCTGGCGTTGTCACCGCTGTGGCTCAGGTTGCTGCTGGGGTGAGGGTTGGATTCCCAGCCCGGGAACTTCCACATGCTGTGGGTGCTGGCAAAAAAGACACCCGCCATTGGATTTAGGGCTAATCCTAAGTCCGGGATGATTTTATTTGGGGATCTTCAGCTTAATTACTTCTCCCGAGGCACTTTTTCCAGATGAGCCCACACGCCACGTTCTGGGCGTTGGGACTTGCACAGGCTTCGGGGGCTACGATTCCACCCACCGTCCTTGGAGCCCTTTTCTGAGTGTGAGGACACTTCTCCCTGTCGTCTGAATGTCTGGGGATCTGGGGTCCCGGGGGACATTCTCGGACAGGAGGACAGTCCCAGCCAGCCCCCTGGTACCCGGCGACATCGCACACCATCCCCACCACGACTCCAGGATGCCCTGTGAGGTAGAAAGTGTCACTGCCACCGGCTGGGCCCAGAGTGGGACAGGCAGCTGAGCGCACAGCAGCACCAGCCGAGGATGGAACAGACTTTAGTCGGAAGCCCGGCTAAGGAGTCATTCTGCTCATAGGACCTCAGGGCGTTAGCGGTCGTCCAAGGCCACCCTTGGGTGCTGGCTGCATTTTCCCTGGGGACCTAGGGCCTCCCCTTGCGTTGCTCTCCTCCCTGCTTCCCGCTGCCTGTCTGGCCCCAGGACAGACTATCTGCCGCGTGAGTCTAATGATTCATTAGCACTGAGGTACGTGGAAGGCAGCCCTTTCAGGGGAGTCTGCGTCACAGACAAAGATATGAAGCTCTAATGGTGGAGTTTCGTGTGTCATCCAGCCACATTCCATTTTTTGGCAAGATCTCCCCTTTCCTGGTGCCCCCTCCCTCCCTCCTCAATAGGGGCCGCTGCGAAAGACGGCAGCTCTGCCTCACTTTACGGAACCGCCCTGGAAAGGTGCTCGAAAGCGGAATTCTGGGCCTCCCCCCAGAGACTCGGGTCCGTACGTGTGCTGTTTGGTCTGGGAATGTGCATTCTAGATGCCTCCCAGCTGATCACCCCGTGGGTTCCCAGCCCCCAGGAGGAGCGTGGAGGGCCCGCCTGCACCCCGTTTCCTTGCGGAACACCCTCGAGGCCGGATCCTGCCGCTTCCCCGGTCCCACTGCTCCTGTTTCAGAACCGAGTTTGAACCTTGTGGAGTGTAGACTCTGAAACTTGTGGGGTGTAGACTCTGAGCCTTGCGGAGTGTAGACTCAGCATTGCGAAGTGTAGACCTGGGGGTGTCGTCAAGGCTGAGGCACCAAGTCAGTCTTTCATGAGGGGATGGAGAATGAGGACCGGGGCGTTTAGTTAGACTGCTCCTCAAGGTGCGATTTTAAGCGGTAACATCTTGTAAAGAAGAGCTGGGCCGGTGGTGAGCGGGCTGGACCCGCTCTCCTCCTGTTCCCGGGCTGAGGGGGGAGCCCCCTTAACTCAGAACCCCCGCTGGGTTGCCCACCCCCACTTCCACGCCCAGCGTGCCTCTTGAGTGTTTGCGGGCCCGGGCTTCGAGGAGGATCCGGGACCAGCGGCCGCCTCTGGGGGCCTCGGAGCCGGGCCTGGGCAGTCACGTGGCGAGGGGGAGGCTCGGGTTCCTTAGCGCAGTCCGCGGGGCCCAGGTCGCAGGACGCCACCACGTCTGTGAGAGCCAGGGCGTAGAAGGAAGGGCTGACACGTGCACACACCCGCTGTCACCATCATGGATGGCAGGTCCTGGTCATGCCCGCCGACCCTGCCTTTGCGAGGAGGCTGCCCATCGCTGTCCCCAGCTCCCCCTGGGGTTGTAACGAGTGTCCGTGTCACTGGGGTTTACCTCTCACCTAGTCTGGTAGGCACGGTTAATTAAGATGGAGAAATGACCAAGAGTAACTTCAATAAAGAAATGAGCAGAACACAGGCCATCGCCTGGAGCATTCGGAAATCCTCACCTCCCCCAGAGTCCCCGCCGTGGAGGCAGTTTCCCCAGGGACACGAGGACGGGGAGGGGCGCTGAAGGTGGGGCGGAGCTGGCTCTGGGGGGACGCAACGGAGGACTTGGTGTGCTTGGCACTGAGGCAGGGTCCTGCTCCCCTGCTCCCCGAGGCCTCACTTCTTCTAGAATCCAGCCCGCAGAGAGAAGCTGAATGCTTATTGGGCCTTGAAAAAGCACGAGGCCCAGGAAGTGATCCAGCTCCCCACGTTCAGAGAACCACCCGTTTCCCTGAGTTTTTAAGCGGATGCCTGGGGGCCCAGCCAGGGAAGGAGTGTCCCCGGGCGGCCTTCGCTGGTGGTGGCTGGACCGTGCTTCGCCGGGATGCGTGCTCACCGCATTCGCTTCAGGAATCTATTCGCAGACAGAGCCGGGACCGGGGCCAAGCGCCGCCGCAGCGGGGCCGAGGACACTGCTGTCCCTGGGCCTTCCTTTCCCACCCGAGCTCAGGGCCGCCTGGCCCCCAAGTCACAGCCCCCCTCTTACCTCCACGCGTTGCTGCTGTAACCACTGTCTGCCTCTGACAGGCAGCGCTGCTGTCAACAGAAGCCCCAGCAAACCGACACCATGCAGGGCCCTGGCCGGAGAGCCGGCCACGCTGGAAGTTATCGCTTCCATAGATCCGTGCTACCCTGGGGCCTCCACGAAGCAGCCGGACGCCGCACTCCCCGTGGGTGGCTGCCCAGGGGTCGGACAGCCCCGCGCCCGCGGCCGCACGCCCGTGTAAACTTAGCCATCGACCCCGGCTGTGCCCAAGCCACCGGCATTCCCGAGGCTCTACTTTCCTTCTTCAAACTAAACACACGGCCTCTTTCCTCTGGACAAAAACCGAACACGACAACGCCCCTTCGCTTCCGGTTCGCCACCTGCCAGGCGCCCCGGGGCCCCGGGCACACCCATCCCGGGCTCGCCCCCTCCCGATGGCTGTCTTCAGCTCCTGCTTCTCTGCCCAGCCGTCCTGTGAGCCCCGGGGACCAGCCCTGGAGGCTGCAGGGGCCGCGGGCGGCGGGATCTTCTCTCCGCGCTCCTGCAGACCCCCGTCGGCCCGCTGCGCTGTTCTGCCTGCAGAAGCGGGTGAGGATCCCACTTTTCCGGGTGCGGACTTCTGCGGGCCCCACAAGCACAAGTGCAGTGGATGCCCCAGGCCAGGGCAGCGGGGAGGGAGGGAGGAAGCCGGCCCAGGGGGTCAGAAGGCTCCGTGGGTCGGGGTCCGGGCCCCCAGGCAGCCTCCCAGCCCCGAGGCTCTTGGCGGGCCGCGTGGAAGCTCAGTGGCCTGGTGCGAGCTGCCGCGGCGTTGCTGGGCCGACGTCTGCCTCGTGGTGGGAGCTGACCTCAGAGCCGTCCTCAGCAAGGCTGTGGTTCTGGAAGGCACCTGGGGATGGCACCTCCCCAGCAACCCAAAGCCGAGGGTCTGGCACGTTTTCCGCCGTCTCCGCCGGGACCAGTGATGGACACAGGCCTCCCTGTCAGCAAGCCCCTGCCGGTGTCCCGGCGACAGACGCGGCCTGGCACAGCCGGGCTCCGGGCGCTTCGGCGGCCGTCCCGCCGAGGAGGAGGCAGGCGTGGGCACCGCCCATGTGCTGGAGGCGGCATCAGCGGCCACTGGGCAGGTGGTGACGCGCCTCTCCCCGGGCCCGTCCTCCCATCACCTGCCCGCCCAGCACGTCGGGGCTGCTCGTTGAGTTCGGCCGCAGCTGAGCGCGGCCTCGGCCCCCAGGAAGCCGCCGGCCAGCGCTGGGCACCTGGGGGCAGCCCGGGGCCTTCTGGGTGGAGGGAGCCCCAGATATTCTGGCAGATTCTAGAAATGCCGCAGCTGGTGGTCTGTTCCAGGGCGTCCGCACAGGCCCCAAGAGTGAGGGGCTCGACTGGCTCCATACCTGGGGATCTGTGCATCGACATCGTAAAAGCGTCTCCGGCTTCCACAGGTTAAAGGTCCGACACGGACAAGAACGGCCGTTCTCCAGGGTTCGCCTGAGTCACCGCGTGTTGGAGTCTCGAGCTCTAGAAACCCCTCATCGTCTCAGCAGGGGCAGAACGCCCTCCAAACATCTGAGCCTGTATCCCCGAGCCTGCCAGCCCCTCGGTCAGGCAGGCCAGTGCCTGGTCCTCACGTCAGCTTGGCTGGCCCCCGGGGACCCTGGATGGGCCTCTGTCTGCCACGTCCCTCCTCGGCCAAGGCCAGGGGACGCCCGAGGCGGTGTCCACGGAGTCAGGGCCGGGGAGGGCTGTCAGGGCGGCCACTGTTCCCACCGAGACAGGGGGACGCCTTTCAGCGCCCTCAGCCCAGAAGACACGACGCGTGGCCCGCGGCGTATGCGGACAGGCCCGTCCGTGAAGACAAAGACAAAAGGGGCCATTCTCAGAGTCCGGCCTCCGCTCTTTGCGGGACAGGCCGACGCCCCGCCGGGCGGGGGAAGGGCTCAGTGCACACCTGCGGGACTGAGAGGGGAGGTCCCCGGGTCAGCGACTGCTTTCGAGTCTTGAGAAACGGGCCAGGCTCCTGTGTCAGTGCACGGGGTCCGGAGGCAGCGACAGGCTGCCTTCAGTCGAGGGGGTGCTGCCTCCCCTCCCTGCAGGAGGCCATTGTCAGGCTCAGGCTGCATCCGGCGGGCGGGGGCCGGTCTCCTCCCAGGAGCTCCCCCGTCGGTCACGGGGCAGAAGGACTGGCACTCGACGGACTTGGGGGGATCGGCCGTGCCCGTCCTGCGAGGCTCTGGGAAGGGAGCTCAGCACTTCTGAGTGCCAGGCGCCCCTGTCCAGCGGCGCCGCAGACCAGAGGCTGCACAGGGTGGCGCTCAGCACAGCCCGGGGCCGTCGCGGGCGCTCGATGACCGTCGGCTTATTGTGCATCTTGTGCTTTTCCAGGAGGAGGGAGGCCCTAACCGTCTCTGCCAGGACCACCCCGCATTCCGGCACGTGGCTGGTGCTTCTGCAGAATCTCGGCTGTTTTCCGTGGCCTCCCTCAAGGTTTGGAGTTCTAAGGCGGCTGCAGACTAATGGCTCAGCTTGTCTTCTTCGGGAGTGTGTCTCCTGCCTGCGATGGTGCCTGTCTTCTCCGCGCCTGCCTTTGCAGGGACAGGGTCTTTGGGGCCAGCTGTGGCTCTGAGCCCTGCCTGCAAGGGCCTGGGAAGCAAGATCTCAGCCTGCAGAGGCAAGTCCCACGGCACTGGCTCCGCGCGGGGCCTTAGTGCCCATCAGCCCAGTCCCTGCGCAGACGGAGGCTGCACGCCCTAACTCCTGCCTTGTCACAGACGGGCTGCCACCACGCGCCTTTCCCGGCGAGGCTGCTGGGCAGGTGTGGACCGGGGGCTCACACTCTGGGCTGCTCGGAACTCAGAAACCCGTGGAAGCTCCCAATGGAACTTAGGGAGAAAGTAGACAAAAAGACGTAGGGGGCCTTGGGGGTGACGGGGAGGGGGCAGCGGAGGCTGAGCCGGGCTGTGGGTCCAGGGCACCCTTCCGGACCCCCAAGCCCCGACTCCCTCCCTGGCCCTGGGCCGGCTCCGCAGGCACCTGCAGCAGCAGCATTTCCCGCTTCCTGTTCCGGGTGCTCACGGGCTTCCGGGCTGGGGCCGATTTCTCCTGCTCAGGAGCTGATGCCGTCTTGAGTTGAGAGCAGCCTTATCTTATGCCACTCGGAGCAACATCGGTCCTTCTGCCGGGAAATCAGCGGAAAAAGAAACCTTTCCCGTCGGAAGGGTCTGGCACAGAACCCGCTGCTTCGGAGGGCAGGCGACTCTGGGAAAAGCACGGGAGTTTGCCCCTGGCCCTACCTGGCGGCGGCTCAGCGGCCGGGCCGGCCCCCGGGACAGCTCGTTGGGCGGAGGACGGAAAGGCCGGGGGGAGAAGTGATGGCTCGCATTTTCCTGTTGCGTTCCTTCTAACTCCGACAACAATTCGTAACACATTTTGGGGACGTTCAAACAGTTCCAATTGAACATTAAAACCATGCATTGCTATTCTGGGAATGAAAATTGAACAGCACTGCTACTTTCGCACCAAGCCATTATATTTTTATGACTTTGGTTCACATGGGGGTATAAAATCCAGTAAATAACTGTTAAAAGCAGAGTCATTTGCTCAAAAATCTTTTATGGGCATAATTTCTGGAATGGTTGAACTTTCCACTCGATTTGCGCCCTTTTGTGTACGCGGCATCTCTGCGTTTTCTCAGCTCGGCTTGCTGCCATGCCCCGTCCTCCTGGCTCCGCGGGGGCGGCGGGGGCGCCGGCCCAACCCATCCCAGGCGGTTCTGCGTCTGGATCTTGAGCCAGCCCTGCTGTTTCCCCGTTTTCTTGGAAGGACCACTGGCGTACTTGCGACTCAGCCTGCTCTCCGTCAGTGTTTACATCAATGCGTCCAGAGGCTCTGGGCCTCCAGAACCTGCCGGGATACTCATTCGGGGTTGAGAACGGCAGGCTCTCTGCTCACTGGTTCTTGTGGGTGCTCTGTGCCCGGGGACACATGAGCTGTCCCCCCATCTCAGTAAAGACTGGCCATGCGGGGACAGTCCCCAGAGGTTCTAGGCTGGCCTCCGGGGCCACAGGTTGGTGGACAATCAAGACGTGCCTGGATATGGATGCCAGGGGTCACCACTCAGCGACGGGTCTCTGCTCCAAGTGTCCTTCCAGCCCATCAGCTCTGCGGCCACACGGATTCATGTTAGAGCTGAGCCGGCTGAACGCGAGGGGCTGTGGAGCCCCCGGAAAGCCATGCACCTGGGAAGGGGCGGGGACACGCTTCTGTGGCCCTTGCTGTGTTACCGCCATGGCGACACAGGGTGTCTGAGCAGACAGCACTCCCAGGGGCCCTCCGTCCTGCATCAGCAAAGGTCGGTTTCTTCAGACAAGGCCCTGGGCTCCGAGGCCCCTGGGGGGCAGGCCGCACAAATAGCGATGCTTCCGGCTGCGTGTAAGGCACCTCGTGCTCCATCCCAGACCTGCGGGTACGGGGCCGGCTGCGTGGCATGGTTCCCAAATCGTGAGTTCTGGAGACAGACCCCAAAGCGACCTGGGCTTTGTCCCTTTGGCTTCAGCCTCGCTGCTTAAGCGGCCTGGGCATTCGAGCTGTAAATGCAACTCTTAGAAGGCCAGCAGCTCACAGGGCGTTTCTTACCGCCACTGTTCTGCTTTCTGGACGGCTGTTTCTGCGCCAGGACCCGCAGTGGCAGCAGAAACCAGCACCGCAATACTCGGAATGTCCTTGAAAATACCAGCCCACCGCTAATATTATCGTCCCCAGCCGTTCCCTTTTGAGTGTTTTGTTGTCCCACCTGACAAAACAGCTGCCACTCTTCCTGCTTCTTCATTCCGGGAACCTGAAAAGGCTCCAGTAGGGAGAACACCGACGCGTGGGCACAGGCGGTGACCGGAGCTCTGAAGGGTTCCCTGGGGGGACGAAGCCGGGTCATGACCCCCCAGTGACCCCAAGCCCCGTGTTTCCTGTCAGCGTCAGGCTTCCTGAGTGCTCTCGGTCTGTGATTTTCAACTGCTCTCACCTTAATTTAAGGTTTCCTGAAGTGTGTGATCTTAGAGTGTTTCTCACCTGCGGTCCACTTATTTTTTTTCCTCCAATAAACTCCTACAGTGCTGGTCAGTGCTGGTGACTGGAGGTGGAGGTTTGGGCAAAAAACATGGGAAGTGGGCTGTGAAAACTAGTCCTCGTGGAAACCACCAAAAAGTACACAGAGGTGCTTTCAAGCAGCTGTAACGGGAGGAGCCCGAGAGGAAGGCTGCTGGTGCCTCTTCTGGGTGGACCCGACTCACACGGGGACATCACAGATTCAAACACCCTTCCTCCCGGCGTAGGTCGCAGAGGCGGCTTATATCGGTGTGGCTGTGGTGTAGGCCACAGCTGCAGCTCTGATTCGACCCCTAGCCTGGGAACTTCCATAGGCCGCGGGTGCAGCCCTTTTTAAAAAGACAAAGCAGAAGTAAAAAAGAGAAAATATCGTACTTCTGAGTAATGAGTCTTAGGCATCCATAGACTGCTTCTGATAAACAGGTGACAAGCCGCACTATCTCAGAACTATATAATGCCTAAGACGGAGCTTCCCAAGTGGGCTGGCTTTGCACTACAGCAAAGCATTCGGTTTGCTTCAGTCTTTGTCATGGATTAAATTTTATAGCAGGGGAAAAATGCAGCAAAAGACCAAGTTAGAACAAGTAATTAGATTTCCTCGAGAAACCAAGCAGTGTTTGAGATTCTTTTTATGAGCTTAGAATCGGGGACTGCTGTTATTTTTATGGTTTGGTGAGTTATACCTTAGAAACGGTTCCCGTTTTGTCTGTGAACTTGGAAGAAGGAATGACTGAAGAAGCAGCAGGTAACAAGGTCGAGTTACTAAAGCTGTTTCTTAGGAGGCAGACCTTCATCACCCCCTTCCATCTCATCTGACCTTCACCAGCCCTCATGGGGTCAAGAAAAGAACAGCCCATTTACAGACGAGACACCCGAGGCTCAGAACCCGGACCCATCTCAGTCAAGGTCCCCTGACTGCTAAGAAGACGGCAGCCCTGGGAAATGCACCCAGGTATGCTGGAGTCGGAAAACGGCACTTTTTCCATTGCATTACACACCTGACGAGACACTCTTGAAACCCACTGTGAAATGTTGCCGATAATTATAAAAAAATTCCGGGGGACTCTGCGTGTCGCTTGCCTGCATCTCACTCTTCATTAACTCCCAGTGAGAGCTCAGTGCTCCCTGAGCTCCATTCCTCAACAGTGGCCAGTCCTGACAGTGTCCCTAGATTCTCAGGGCGGGAGGGACAGTCCGTGTACCCAGCAGCTCGTCCGCACGGGCCTGTGACGGGCTGCCGAACGGAGCCGTCTGACTTTGTACGTTTGGCACGGTCGTCCTCCGGATCCAGACAGTAAATGCTACGTTAAGGTTTAAAGCCCAGGAAACAAGTCCATTACCGTTCTCAGTAGGTGCCACTTAGATGCTTTGAAACCACATCTGTTGAGATGAGATGCTTTCCCGCGACATTTGGCTGGGCTGCGGCTGCACTGTCGCTCCTGAACGTGGAGATGCTGGGCCAAGTGCAGCCTGGAGCCTCCCGACTTCTCTGCGTGGTCCCCCCCGCCCCACCCAGTACCTGCAGCAACGCTGCCTGCCGCCCACGCCGGGCATAACCATGTGGGCCAGTGTGGCTGCCCTCGGACCGATCCCGTCTCGGACAAATGATGCTAATTGGATTCACAGGCAATATTGTTTTTTCTGAGACAAAGCCCCACGTGGTGTCCCATGGATCAGGGCGGTTGTGCAAACTCGGTGTCACCCCACGAGCTCCACCCTGACCAAGAAATGAGAGTGTCCGTCAGGGCTGCAGCCAGCATGTGGGGCGAGCCTTCCTCGCTGTGCCCCCTCTGCTGCTCCTTCCGTCTCTGTGACCCCCGGCCACTCCTCAGGGCCGTCCCCTCCCTGCTCCGTGCCTGCTGTGTCCTAGCCCCGGCTGCGTGTGGGCGTGGCTGAGAGGAAGCGCACCCGGCTCACACGACACTGAAATGAGCTCTTTTTTTCTTTCTAGTTCTACTGTCCACTGGCTCAAAGTTTCATTTCTTGGTGAATTCAGTGTAAGAATTCACTTTTGCACTTTTTTGTTTTTCGTTTTTTTTAGGACTGCACCTGCAGTGTATGGAAGTTCCCAGGCAAGGGGTCAAATCAGAGCTGTAGCTGCTGGCCTACACCACAGCCACAGCAATGCCAGATCCAAGCCATGTCTACACTGCAGCGACCTACATCACAGTTCATGGTACCGCCAGATCCTTAACCCACTGAGCGAGGCTGGGGATCAAACCTGTGTCCTCTTGGATACTAGTTGGGTTTGTTAACTGCTAAGCCACAATGGGAACTCCCTGTATCCTTTTAAAATAGAATTTTCCTGCTTTCCTATGAAAACACATGCAGGTCAGAAGTTAAAATCCCATGTTTTCCTATCTCCCAGCCTTGTCCTCAGTTTCCCAGGCTGTGCCATCTGTCTCCTGCACGGCATCCACTCTCACGACTTCCTGGGGGTATCTTTCTTGTGCTTCTTTTTGCAAAAATAAGCAAGTATATCTAGACATTCATTTATTTTTCTATCCTTCCTTTTAAAAGATTAACACGCTTTCCCTCTTCCTTTTTTTTTTTTATTTGCATTTTGCTTAAAGACACGTGTGAACCTTACTCTATGTCAGCTCATAGAGAATTTGCTGGTTTCTTTTCTTCTGTGAAGACACTATTGCCTGGTGTACCAGGGTTTATGCAACCTTTCTCTCATGGAGTTACCTGTTATGTTTGACCCCAACCAGGAGATCAAGCAGTAGCCTGCACAGGGACAGAGGGCACAGGGCGCCTCTGGGACCCACAGGACACTTCTGTAAGTGACGTTTGCTGAAAATGTCCACCAGAGTCTCTTTGGGAGGAAGCAAAAGGACAAATCAGACTGTGAAACATTCTTCGAAAGCATGAAAAGCAGGAAAGACAAAACAACAAGGAAGAGGGAGCCGAGGAGTAAAGGAAATAAAGAGACCCAGTGGCCAGTTCTATCTTGGGCCTTGTGTGGGTCCTGATGGAATTGAAAACAAAAAAAGCTCTAAATGACATTTTGGAGACAACAGAGGCAATTTGAATAGGACCTGTGTACCGCGCGCACTGTCGTGCTGGTCCTTCGGTGTTCAGAGCCTTGGGTGGGATGACGGCACAGGCGCACTGTGATTTGGGGGGCATCTTTGATGAAGGGTTTAGGGGCAAAAAGGTCTTGATGTCTACAGCTTATTTACCAGTGGTTCAGATAAAGGTAAGTGGGGGGGGGGGTGCAGAAAGAGGGAGAAACCCACAGAGAGGGAAAGAGGAATAAGCAAAGGTGACTCCATACTGGCGGCCGGTAAATCCAGGTGAAAAGTATATGGATGTTCACTGTCCATTTTAAAATATTTTTTTTCCCTCAAAGGTTTGAAGCTTTTCAAAGCTAATGAGTTGGCGGAAACTTGATTAAGACAAAAAAATGCCGCAGGGTTTCTGCTTAGGGCTGGTCTTCCCTTTGCCAGCAGCAGGACTTCATAAGGCGGCCTCTTGCTTCTGGTGTTAATTCGAGCACTTGCCAGGCGCTGCGGGTGCAGCGCGGGGACTTGCATCCCAGCTGCGCGTGCACAGACTCGCCCGGGATTATTAGGGGCACAGAGCTTTCCATCCGTTTAGGCAGCAAGTACTGAGAGGCCGTGTTCCCGGCGCCTGGGTTCTTCCAGCCCCGGAGACTGGCGCGGACCCAGTAGAAGGGGCAGCTTGCGTTCTCCCGGTGGGAACAACCGGTCTGTTCGCGGAAAATGCAAGGGTGTCCGCGGTGCAAGTGCCCCGAGAAAAGGGAAGGCAGGAGACGGGGTGGGGGGGTGTCCCGAGGTTAGAGAGCGCTCCCTCCAGGGCCGGGCCCGGGGGCCCCAGCGCTGCCTCGCGGGACAGCGGACCCCCCTGCAGTGGGGACCCTCCCCACGCTGAAGCCCCTCTGTTGAACTGCCCTGGGCTGGGTGGCCGGGGTGGGGAGCGGATGGGGACGTTTCCGGGAGCTGGATCAGGGTGAGCGGGGGGCCCACAGCGGGTTCAGTGAAGGCGGATGTGGCTTGTGAACACCGCCTCCCGTGGTGAGCCGGCCTTCGGTGGGCGTGTGCGCACCACCCAGGAGCGCCCCTCGCGTGGGTGGGATGCAGAGGCCCCGGAGGAAGGGACCAGCTCCCGGCAGGTGTGTCTCCGGTCCCCACTGGATGCCAGGTTGAAGTGCGGGACGCCAGGCTGTCTCCCAGTCGTCGCTGGCTCAACCGCACGTGGAGGGACTCCGGTCTGAGCAGGAGTTCTCGCCCTTCTAGAAGGTTCTTTTTATCCAGCCTGTCCCGTCCTAGACTCAGGATACTTTCTTTTCTTCTCTTTCTTTTCAAAGCGGAAAGTGGCCCAACAGGGAATTTACTGGAATTTGTTTCTAGAGCACAGACTTGCCTTTCCACGAAGAGCAAGGCCACCTGTGTGGCGTTCCTATCCCGCCTCCCAAACGCCAGAGATGAAAAATGGATTTCAGTCAGCCAGGCTGCCTCGTCGATCTCCCCTCTCTGCAGAAAGATGATATTGGGAAATCATTGTCCTAAGAAGAAGCAATGAAAGTGCAGGGAAGCAGAATTCTCAAAGTGTGTCTGGCAGTTGATGATTATGAAGTGACATTGTTTCGGGTTGCTCGATAGATGAAGTCTTCATCAACCTTTTTATATTTGTGATTTGCTTCATGTTCTCATTCTAAATAAAAATCCACTTTTGTCCCTAATTCTATTGGTAATTTTGTATTCTTTTCTTTAAAAGCCCCCGCGGTCCCACCCTTATAAGCTGCTGTCCCCCACGCTTGAATCTGTCCCAGGCGCACGTACTGAGGGGATGAGCTTTCCAGAGAGAGAGGGAGAGAAGCAAGTGCTGGGAGCTGGGGCTGCCCTGTATGGAAGGAATGAGCCGGGTCCTGGGTGCTCCTTGAAGGCTACAGTCATGATTCGGGCTATTACGAAGAAAGATCTGGGGGTTCTTGGGGTGCCGGTGAGAGGGGCAGCCTGGTCCTGGCCGTGCTTTATAGGGTTCTGGGTGCAGCATTAAACTGCTCTTAGGCTTGTCCGAGGGCAACGCCCCAAACCGCTTTGGGGTTCTTAAAATGTACCCGCCCCCACAGTGAAATTTAGAAGCTATTTCATCATGATATGGAAAGGATTTCTAAACAGTTTTCTCCAGGGGTGTAGGTTCAGATTTGGCCAAAGCACAACCAGAAGGCTACACGATGCTCTCAAAGCAGCCCAGGAAGCGTTGCTGCCCCCGGCCCCGCCTGCTGGGCGTCTGCGGGTCTCAGCGGTGCTGCCTCACAGTGGGGCCCCGGGACCTGCTGGGGACAGAGGGCACGCGGTGGAAGGAGTTCTGCGCTGACGTCCAGGCAAAGCCCTGGGACACAACACCCGCTTTTTTGGTTTGTTTTTAAAGTTTTATTGAAGTAGAGTTGATTTACAATGTTGTGATCACGTCTGCTGTACAACAACGTGATTCAGTTACACATGTACACACATCCTTTCTCTTTCAGATTCTTTTCCCACACAAATTATCACAGAATATTTTTTTATATTCTCTTATATTTTCATGAATTGGTGAATATAGATTTTTGCGAAGCACAGGTATAATCAGATTTAATCGACATTTATGTTTACCAACACCTTTACTCTAATACAGTTAATTTTTCAGACATTGTCCTATACTACTGCTGAGAGTGTGAACTGTTACAAAAGCTTTGGAGGACAGTTTCATACTATGAAAATTTAAACTGCACGTGTCATTTGTCTCAATAACTCTTTTTTAAAGGAGGCTCTTAGAAAAACAATTACGTGTAGTAGAAATACAAAGACAATTGTTCCACCAATATGGCAATGGTTACCTAAATTTGTTAGTTATTTTTAACTACTTAATGAGCAATGGCCTCTACTGAAATCTGCATTTTAATTACCTAATCCTACCCACTGACGCATGAATTGATTTTTTTTAGACTTTTTTTTGGTTTTCTTTTTGTTTTGAGATGATTGTAGAATGACCTGCACCTGCATGAAATAATACAGCCGGAGTCCCCGTCCCGAGTGTTGCTCAGAGGTACCTGTCTCACGAAATTCCAGTTCAAGATTATAGCAACCGTCCCGCCGGATAAGCCATTTTGCACCTGTGCCCCTGTGAGCGCCTTATCTCTACACAATTGTCACCGTGCAGAATGGCGCGTGGCCGGCCCCGGTCCGGGAGCAGACACCCCACTGGGACGGTGCTCAGCCCTCTTGGGGACACGCCTTCCCTCCTGCCCCCCTTCACCCCTGGAAGCCAGCCTTCAGTCCCTGCCGTCCAGAGTTCTGGCCTTTCGAGAATGTTACCTAAATGGACGCACAGCGTAGGTGACCTTTGGGGCCTGGCTTCTCGTCACTGGGTGTCAATGCCAGGAGATTCAGCCGGGCTGATGTGCGTGTCAGCAGTTCGCTCCTTTTTATTTCAGCCACATCTCGCGGGGTGGCTGAGCAGGGCACTTCCTAAAGTGTGGTTCTCGTTACACACTTCCTGGGAAAAGACGCAAAGTACGGATTCCCAACACGTTTTGACTGATTTTGGCATCCTTGGGGTGTTTGCAGCAATGCGGGACACCTTATTAGTCACGTGACTGTACATCCGGGGGTTCTCATTTATTAGAGCAAAGGGGACCTCCCGGCACTTAGCAGTGCCCCTCACTCAGCGAGGGAGGGCCCTGGGAGGAACCGGGACAGCTCCAGCGGCCGGCCCTGGCCCTTTGGGCTCGTGGGGTCGCTGGGGGATGGGTGCTACTGGCGGGGCCGCGGCCTTGGGCTGCCCTGGGGGTCAGGTGTGGTCCTGCTGTTTCCGTCAGCACAGGGAGGCCGGATGCCACGCTCTTGCAGGCGGGCGGGGATCTTTTCAAGTCTCAGCGAAGTATACATAATTTGGAAGGCTGTGATAATTTGGTGCGGGGGCTGTTTTCTCCCGGGGCCACCTCCCCTGCAACGGCAGGTGCCTGGGGGACCGGGGTGCAGCCTGTGCCTTCGGGGTGCGCGCCCCTGGAGTAACTTTCCCAGATGAGGAACGGCAGTTTATTTCACGGCAACGTGGGTAGCGGTCCCCTCTGCTCTCTGCGAATACACTGGTTAATTTTGCAGAGCGCTTTGGAAGGCAACGCGCCGCCAAAGGCTCGGGCCGTAAGAGGCCCCGTGTGTGCGCAGGAGAAGGAAGAGGGCACGGAGGGGGCCACGGCGGGCGGTTTGCATAGTAAATTCCATGATTGCTTTTGGAAATTATGCTTTCTTATTTATAAGTCTTGTCAAAGAAATAAATTGAATGGACTCACCAGATGGCCCTAAATATTGTCTTTATTGCCCAGAACGGTCTTTGGAGAGCTCTCATCAGAGGAGTGGGAAGCAAGCCTGAAGATGGGGCAGCGGGAGGGGGGAGCAAGCAGGGCCTAGAATATTCCAACCACCGTCACTACGCGCTGTGTATTTACTCAGGGAGGACAGGGAGCGCCCATCTCATTGCGACTTATTAAAGGGTCCCAAAGGGTACCACTCTGCAAGAGGGTCACTCTAAATATACCACATACTGTATTTCATAGAGTTTATGGGAAAGGAAATTGAAATCTCCCCAAAATAGAATTGAATCTTGTCCAAACAATATTGGATCCACCAAACGAGTGTTTTTGCTATTACATCGCACAGGCTGATATTCCAAGCACATTTTTATAAAACTTGAGTTTGTTTTCATAAATGTTGGACTTTCCTCCAGTTCTGAGGTTTCTTACAGTGATCGCCCAGCAGGACCGTGGTTTGAAGGATGAAAAATGCAAGGCTCACTCGTCTGTGGCCAGGCTGCCTCCTTCTCCCGTCCATCCGGCTCTGGTCCTTGGCGCTGGCCCTGTGATCTCGGGTGGGCTGGGCTGGGACGCGGGGTCAGGGTAGCAATCCAGATCCAGCCTCCGCCCTCAAGGCCCCTTGTCCCTGTCTCCAGAGCACACTGGGGTCCCGGAGGTCCCACTGTCACCTCGAGACCAGCACGGGGGTGACTTCCGGGAACGAGGCAGAAGCCAAGGAAGCTGGCGGGAGGTGCGCCGCGTACCACGAAGCTTCAAGCCTCCCCCCTGGAAGATTCTGATACGCAAGAAGGTGAAGCCTCACTCTGCGGAAGCCGCTCCTTGTCGGGTTTTGTGACCCGCGGCCAAAGTCATCAACCTCAGCTTCTACATCCACTGGGTCGAGCTAGGGAAAAAGCAGAACCGTTAGGAATTGTGGCTTACTAGCGGGACTGTGCTTCCGAGCAGACGAGTGCAGATATTCCGGGTACCCGCGGCCCCACCTGGACGCGCGGAGCTGGATGGGTGAGTGGAAAGAGGGAGGATGAGGTCTTACACCTGTGTTTCCAAGGTAACACCTAAACCTGCGCCTCAGCGCAGATGCTGCTGAGACCCGCCCTGTACCTGGAGGCTGGGCCCCGCTCTCTTCCCGAAAGAGGCCTCAGTAGTTCCCAAAGGCAGCTGGTTTTCTCAGTTTACAGGGCTCTCCACCGGCAGTGCTCCTCAAACATGAGTACCACCTAGGCTCGCTGGCCAGGGGATCTGTTTTCTCGACCATCCCTAGTGTTGACATCGATCATTTTAATTTCTATTACTTGAGGATGTGCACAAATAAAGCTAGTATAAAGCCTTTACACTTGCCATTAGACACACAAAATGGAAAATTGCCTGTGAGTAAAGCTTTACTATCCACAATATTTAAATTAGTAACATCAGTGTTGTCATTTGGGCTAAATTAAGATGCTGCCCGCGGTGTGAACGGTCTCTGGACTCCTAGCCCTCTGTTTCTTTTGCATAAATGCACTCTGTGTTGTTTGGTGGCAAAACACCTTGTCACTCTCCTCTCCCTTGAACCATAGAGCAATAGCCTTCAGCCACCATGGTGTCCCATGGACTTCGCTTGCAGAGAAGAATCCTGGTTAATAAATCCCAGTACTCATTTTCCTATGAGCAGGCCACAACCAAGGCCAATTCCTCCATAAAGCAAAGCTGTTGGGGCCTTTGTCTTTTTGTTTTGTTTTGTTTTATTTTTTGGATTTTTAGGGCCTCCGCCGGGGCATATCAAAGTTCCCAGGCTAGGGGTCGAATCAGAGCTGCAGCTGCCGGCCTACACCACAGCCACGGTAACGCCAGATCTGAACTGCATCTGCTACCTACACCACAGCTCACAGCAATGCCGGATCCTTAACTCACTGAGCTGGGGCCAGGGATTGAACCTGCATTCTCGTGGATACTAGTCAGGTTCGTTACCGCTGAGCCACGATGGGAACCCCCAGGTCCCTATGATTTAAATTATAACTGAAAGGAAAATGCACAATTAAAACCACGTCATAACAGGAAAGATGCATGGGTTTCTGAGCGTGTCTATTCCGTGGGCCCTACCTGGTCTGGAGGACACGCTTATCAAGGGACAACACACTTATTCTGGAGCCTTTGGGTCACGGCATCTAAAGACCAACTCACCTTAAGAGAGTATGCACACGTGAACTTGAACTTGTTTAGACGGTGTCCTTGTGGGCACACACTTTATTACATTGATAGGAAAGCAGCTTAAGGTTCTCCTATGATGAAGAATCAACGGCAGCAAGACTCCTTCCTGGGTCAGCGCTCTGAGGGGCTTTCCTCGTTGGACCGCAGCAGAGATGAGATGCAGCCACAGAGCTGGGTCGGGCTGGAGAAAATGGTTATTCACCCGTGAGCATCGCCTCGCCAACAAAGGCAGCGGCTGCTGATCTCCCAGGAAAAGGCATGTTACTGTCCTCAAAATAGTGAATTGACTTTTTTGAATACATAACGCTGTGTTATAGCATGACATGTAAAAAAAAGTCAAAGGACAAAAAAAAAAACCCTTCTCTTCCCACAGCTTAGACACCGTTCATCTTCCGGCAGCCAGTGTGCTGCTTGGTTTAGTGCCTCTTCTGGGGGTTTGTGTTCTGTGGTTTTATGTAAAATCTTGTACAAATGCTTTTACACGCCTGCTGATACACTAGCCATCGCTCTGCACTTTGTCTTCTTGACTTTTTTTAGCTATTATGTGACCGTGTGTCCCTGGTGGTGATAGAGTGACCGTATATCCATAACCAAGGGTGCCCTTTAACAGCTTGCATCCGGGGTGATGATTCTGATGCTCACTGTCTCATGACAGCTTGAGTATTCTCAGTAGATTCCTAAATGTAACTGGATGTGGATTTGGGATTTATGAGCAAACCCCATCTGGAACCTGGGGAGTCAGTGATGATCAAAGGGCCCGAACACGTCTCCTTTCTGTGCTTTTCCAAATACACGCCTGCCCCGTGTGCTCTGGACCTTTCACGCAGGGAATCCAGACAAGGCTGCCCAGAGCATGGCCGAGTCTGAGCAGCCGTTCCCTGGAGACCTGTGTGTGTGGCGAGGGGTTGGGGAAGCTGCACGGTGCCCCATCCTGCCCCCTGCAAATGCGCCTGGGTCCATTTAAAACCTGCCCTTCTTTTTTTTTCTTTTTTCTTTTCTTTTCATGGCTACACGCGCGGCATATGGAAGTTTCCAGGGTAGGGGTTGAAGCGGAACTGCGGCTGCTGGCCTACACCACAGCCACAGCAACACCAAATCCAAGCCGCATCTGTGACCTATGCCACAGCCACAGCCACACCGGATCCTCAACCCACTGAGCAGGGCCAGGGATTGAACCCATGTGCTCGTGGATACTAGTCAGGTTCTTTTTGTTTTCATCTTCCAAATCCCATTTATTAAAGTTAAGTGAAATCTTTTCTTTATAGATCTTTTGCTCAAAATATTTTCCTTTCAGTTTTTATGAATAGTCATTAGTTTTCATATTTTAACATACTGAGATGTATTTGGTGGTAGTTTACTAAATATCAGGTTCTTAACCTGCTGAGCCACAACGGGAACTCCTAAGAGCCGCCCTTCTTGCCTCTTGCTCCCTGAATTAAATATGCTTTTTGTCTCACTTTCCGAATTGCAGGTTTAGTTTGGTTCATTTGTTGGATGAAGCCCAGCGAAGGTTCCCGGAGCCTCCCACAGAGGAAGCGCCGGCCCCCGCGGGTCCGCCCTGGCCTTGCTCGCCATCTCGCCGTCTGTCTCATCCAGTCCGTCCTCCGTCTGGGTCACTGTGCTCTGATCTGCCCCTCGGGGTTCCAGGCGCCCCCAGCACCTCCACGTGGTAGTCGATGCTGGCTCCACAACCCCACCGCCGCCGCAGGCCTCATCTCTTCCGTCGCTCTCTCCCAGGCCTTCCTCCAACACCACTGTCGCCGCAACTGCAGAAACCGAGGCAGCGGAAGGAGACAAAGGGCCCTCGGGGACGCGGCAAAGCGGGTTTGTTCAGCACCGGGGCTGCGGGGCGGGCTCACAGGAGTCGCCTCCGGAGTCCGAGCACCAGGCCTTTGTTCTCAGCAACGTTCGTCCCAAGCGGGGCTTGTCTTTCCCGTGGAAGCAGCCCGGGCCCCCCGGGCCCCAGCGGACGGTGTTCCTGCCCGAGAAACCGAGCGGGCAAGGTCGCAGAAGCCCGGAGCGCCGGCGGCGGGGCTGCGGCTGGGCCACAGGCGTGCAGTTGCCGCATAAGGAGAAGAAGGAGGGCGGGAGGCCAGCGGAGCCCAAAAGGCTCCCGGCTGCCTTTTCAGACAAGCGGGCTTATTACGTCCCTTAGTTGACTCTCTCCACCTCACCACCTTCTCCAGGAAGCCTGCCCAGACCGCCCGTCCCACCCAGCCGGGACCTCTCTGCCTTTCCGTCTCTTACTTCTCTTGTGTTCACTGCACGCAGAGATGCTTTGCTTATTTAAACGTTTCTTTCTCTCTCTGTCTCTCTCTCTTTTTTTTTTTTTTGACTTTCCAGGGCCACACCCGCGGCATATGGAGGTTCCCAGGCTAAGGGTCTAATTGGAGCTGTAGCCGCCAGCCTACACCACAGCCACAGCAATGTCAGATCTGAGCCGCATCTGCGACCTACACCGCAGCTCACGGCAATGCTGGATCCTTAACCCACTGAGCGAGGCCAGGGATCGAACCCGAGTCCTCATGGATGCTAGTAGAGTTTGTTACTGCTGAGCCACAAAGGGAACTCCCGTATGTTTCCTGCATAGGGCCCGAGCTCTCCCACCTGGGACGTAACCCTGGGAGAGAGGGACTGGGGATCCGAGTCATCTGCTCCCTGATAGACCCCACCGCCTAGAACAAGCATCTCTGCCAAAGGGCGATGCGCGCAGGTGGGCTTCTGGGCTAGTGGACAGCGGCCAGCTCACCCCCAACAAAGCTCAGGGGCACCCAGCGCCTGGCAGCCCGCACAGCCCGCCTTCCCAGGTAAGGGGCGACCTGAGAGCCAGGCTCTCGCTTTCCTTCTCCCATGTTGTCTTTCAACCTTAACACTGTAAACTGAAAAAAAAAGGGGGAGCGGGAGAGACCATAAAACCAGGAGGGCTGTGGTTCTCGAGCCGAAGGAGAACCTTCAGGAGAGATGGAGGGAAGCCCTGTGCTCGAGAAGGGGCTTTGCTCACGGTGTGTGCGCCCCACCTGTTTGAAGGTGGCTGGTGTTCATGTCACTCGCGAGCTGTTAGAAGTTTAGTCTTTGTTAAATTATTCAGAGCTTTTGGGGGCTGCCAGTCAGGGCGGGATTACAGCGGGACATTCCTTTCTTGGTCCTGTTGGTCTGCGGCTCCACGTTTTCAATAACAGAATATCCTCAGGAAGCACCATTTCAATAGAAAAATAATTAGCATTTGATCCAATGAGTCCTGCTGAGTAGGGTTCACCCTGAGTCGGGGGAGAGGCAGACTCTGGCCACGGTCACTGTCAAAGGAAATTATCCTCGAAACGAAATTGTTTACACTTGTCGTCTCTCTCTTCTGTCTTCTTATTTGTTTCAGTTCAATTTCATGGTGAAATGTGGGAGTTCCCCAGTGGCCAAGCACGTTAAGGACCTGGCATTGTCACCGAAGTGCCTTGGGTCACTGCTGGGTGTGGGTTCAATCCCTGACTAAGAACTTTTGCATACCTTGGGTGCAGCAAAAAAAAAAAAAAAAAAAATTAGGTGATAAGGTGAAATGTGTTTCCTAGTAAGTGGATGAAGATATAATTAATTTGATATTAGAATTATTAGAAAAATCATTAGGAAGTTATAAACAAACTTGTCATGATTTTAGAAAATCATTTACCTGTAGATCGTGTCTTACCTTAAAATTTGCTTTCTTTCTTCTTTTCTTTCTTTCTTTTTTTTTTTTGGTCCTTTTCAGGCCGCACCTGCAGCACATGGAAGTTCCCAGGCTAGGCGTCGAACTGGAGCTTTTGAACAAGTTTAGGCAAGAATGAATCAATCTAACTGAGCACCACGACAGCCTTGAAAGAGAAGAAACCATGAACCTCATCGGCTGGTACGAGCTCTTTGCGGCGGTCTGTCCAAACTTTTATTGTGCATTTCTAGCCATGTTTTCTCACCGCGTCCATGAATTCCTGAAGTGTTAGAATTTGTTTGTTTATTCTACATTTTCAGCTCATTGTGAATAGAGACATTGCAAGCTTCTCAATACCCACCTTTGGTGAAAATCACCCCTGAAGAAAGACACTGGGAGCTGTTATTTATTGAATGGTAATGATGCTAAGGTGTTTACATATAATCACATTTAATCCTCACAACAATGAAAGAATTTGGATGTTACCACCAAGGGCTTAGAGGTGGGAAACAAAGGCTCAACGAGGCACCCACAGTTACTCGAGAGACAAGACCTAAAATTAAGGCCGTCTGATGAAAAAAGGCTCGTTCTTAACCACAGTGCACTCTGCTCCAGAAGCAGAAGGAAGCGGAGGGGCGGCTGCATGCGGTTGTTAATTATAGGGTGTCTGCTACAGGCGGACGCTCTCATAGGTGTTTTAAGTTTTTCATTTAAAGAATATTTTTATGGCCATGCCCATGGCATATGGAGGTTCCTGGGCCAAGGATCTAACCCGAGCCACTGCCGTGACCTGTGAGACACCGCCACTCCGACGGCAACGCCAGATCCATTTAACCCCCGGCACCGGGCCGGGGATCGAACCCACCCTTCTGCCACTGCAGTCACCTTCTTAATCCCCCGCACCGCAGTGGGGCTCCCGTGGGTGTTTTTGTATTTTTTCTCCCGTGAACCTCAAGGCAAAGCTTGGATGCGGTGATGGGCGCCCGCAGGCAGGTGCTCCTCCCAGGCCCCAGGAGACTCGGGGCTCCGTGGACAGCCTGCTCGGGGCGTCTCCGCAAGCTGCTGCCGGGGCTCGCTCGCCTCCTCCTGCTCGGCCGGCTCGGGCTTTGGGAGCCGACGCTCGCGATCAGCGGGCTCAGTGCGCTGATGATCGCCAGCAACCCTGAGAGGCTGCAGGAGTCCCAGGGAAGATCACTTGGTCCGCACCTCCGGCACCCCGACCGCAGCCCCCCCGCGGTGGCCTCTGTCGGGCGGAGAGGAGGCCCAGGAGGCGATACGTCGGGCGGAGGGGGGCGCCCCTTGGCCAGACGAGCAGCTGTTCCCGGCCCCTGCGGCAGCCCCCCTCCAAATGCGCTGCTCCAGCATCGTCTCCCGGCCTGCTTGAAAGACCCTCTGTGGCGGCAGCAAACCCAAGGAAGGCATCAAAGAAGCACACAGGTTCCCGTGCGACAGCTGCCCTGCTCTGATGGGCCTGACGGTCCTGATCTTGTGCTCTTGAAACATAAATATATTTATTTCCTTTCTGATTGAGAGAAGAGAGGGCTCAGAGGGGCGGGGCCTCAGACCCAGCGGGGAGCCGGCCTTGAGCCTGCGGTCTGGGGTTCAGCTTTTAGGCTTCATGGCTGGAGGGGCCCGTGGCTGGAAGGAAGGTGGGCCTGCGACCCTGGGGGCAGTGGTCCTCCAGGTTGAAAGGAGAATAAGAGAAGGCCAGTTGCCTCTGTGGTCCCTGGAACAGAGAGCGTCTGGGGGTGTCCGCTGTGCAAGCAAGCCTCTTCTGCTTGCTTGAACCCCCGCAAAGCAAGACCATTAGGAAGATGGCCCGCTGGGGCTGGGGCCGTGGTCCCAGTCAGAGAGGATGGTGTGTTTATAAACCCTGCACTTCCGCTTTCGCTTCCTCAACGCACCTGAGGGAGCACAGGTCGTTTCGCAGCTCAGAGACAAAGACACACAATCGGTGACCATCAGGTTCGAAAGTCAGCAGAACCACACAGCCAGGGCAGTGGAGCAGCCGTGGGCGGGCGAACCGCAGCCCTGAGTTCAGATCCCCCTCCGTGTCCACCTGCTGCCTGAACCTGAGAACGTCCCTCCACTTCTCCAAGCCTCTGCTTCCTCAAGAAGCCCTGAGGGAGCTGCGTTTCTCCTTTGCCTTTGGTTTGGGGTGTGGCTGCACCCAAGGCCTTGCGGCTGCACTTCTGAGCTAGGTTCACTTTTTCCCCGGTGTGCGCCCTTGCTTAGTCTGGGGTCAGGACTGCAGGAGTTGGTGACATACCTCTGAGCTGGTCCCACCCCTGCCTGGTGTCTACAGGGATGGAGACGGGTGACGGGGGATGGCTGATGGCGGGCTCCACCCTGGAGCTGGCCTCGCTCCCTCCCGAACGTGTGCGCTGCCGTGACTGGCGAGGGCTGCCTTCACCCTGGTCGGAGCCGGCTCCGTGTCCTCTGAGTGTGCACACTCCGCTTGCAGCACAGCCTCCATCTTCACGGGGGCAGCGCTGGAGCAGGAGGCCAGTGCAGGCTGCAGGCCTGCTGGGCTGGTCCCGGAGGCTCGCCAGAGCCCGGGGTAGTTTTCCGTCTGCTGCAATTAGGAGTAGGCAGGACCGCGGCGGCACAGGCGAAATCCCGGATTCCCCAGCCCTCTGGAAGCCCACGCATTCGCAGTTCAGCTCAGGAGGGGGCCTGTTCCCCTGGAGATGGATCCCAGGTGCGGCTTGAGCCCCTTGCTCCCCTGGGAGGATCCTCAGAGCCTGCGATGTCCCCTTCTGTTCTGTGTCCGCTCCTAGGGGTGCCGGTCCCCCCAGACTGCTGCTCCTCCCTTCCTACCAGACTCCATGTGGGTCTTTCTTTACAGCCTCGCTCACAGAAGAGCGTTCTGCTAGTTCACGCACAAACGTCAGTTTCAGTGAGAGTCGGCCTGCGTGGTCGCAGTTTTGACGTGTCCATGAGGGGAGTGACCGCAGACCCCCTGCCACCATCTTGATCTCTTTGCACTGTGATCGGGTACATTTGGATAAAGCAGAACCACCCAAGCGAGCAAACAAAGATCTGTGCGGGACCTTCAGTTTCCAACAACTTTTTTTTTTAAACGTGAGTAACTGCAAGTTACTCTCCTGTCTGCTCCATTCCTTCCTTCTTTGTTTTACTTTCCATCCACAGTCTTTTCATTCCTTCATTCACTAGTCAATCAACTCAAATATCCATTTATCATAGGCTTCTTCTTATTTGCAAAAAAAATTACTCCGGGAAGCAGGACTGACCCCTGCAATAAAACAAGCAATTTTCTGTCACAGATCCTTTCAGTGGGACTCATGTTCGAGACACCCACTGAATTCACGCTTTCTCCTGGGACGGAAGAGTGCTCCCAGCAAGTTCTGTGCTCTCTCAATCCCTGCCTACTCCTCTCTAGTGAACGTATTTTCTCCTCTTTCTGTGATCATATACGGCTGTGACTTATCAGGGGCACAAACGGAAGTGCTGTTTCTCACCCGTTGATCGTAGGAAAAAAGATCTGTACTTTTTCGTGGAGTTAGCTGATGGTGTCAAATTTGAAGCCCTTAATTGTATTCCTTGTGAAAAATGCCGTCCTAGGAAGACGAGGAGAAGTACCGCATCCACAGAGAAGGTTCTGTGGACCCACCAGCGTGCTGCTCACCAGGAACGTCTGTCCTTTAGTTTCACTTGAGAGGCGTTTGCCTTCAGCTCCCGAGTCACCAGTGCACGTTGCTTCCTGGTCCCGATCCACCGCATCTGAGAACGCGCGGTGCTGGGGCTTCGACGGGCACGGGGCATCGTCGCAGCTGCAGACGGGACTCCGTTTGGAGCAGCTCCTGGGCGCCCTCCAGGTCCATCAGCCTTCCCTCTCCCGGTCACTTAACCCATCAGACGGAGGCCCGGTGACATAAACCCCTCAACCTTTCAAGTGTTTCCAGATCTGAGCACAGTCCCATCCCTTTGGTGCTTTGTGGCTCGGTTCTCTTTAAGGAGAGAATGTGAAATGAGAACTGGCTGAGTTTAGGGTATGCCAGTCAGCACTTAGTATTGAGAAAATTAAATATATATATACACACATACACATATATATATATATATACATTTTTAATCGACTGAGGCTCAGCTTTGTCAGCACGTGAAGAGTTTGGGGAGCAGGGAAGCAGACGGACTCTGGCCACATGGCCGACCTCACCGGTCAGTGGGTGGGGGAAGAGCCTGAGCCTCTCCAAGTCTCCGTTTCCTCGTCTGTAAAATGGGACATTGGCCGAGTTCTCGGCGTGGGTGTCGTGAGGATGGGTAAGAATACTTGCAGATGGTTTTATCAAGAATGAATTTGGAGTTCCTATCATGGCTCAGTGGTAATGAACCCAACTAGAATCCATGAGGATGTGGGTTCGATACCTGGCCTCGCTCGGTGGGTTAAGGAGCGGGTGTTGCTGTGAGCTGTGGTGTAGGTTGCAGGTGCGGCTCAGATCTGGCTTGGCTGTGGCTGTGGTGTAGGCTGGCGGCCTTAACTCCAGTTGGACCCCTAGCCTGGGAACCTCCATATGGCACAGGGGTGCACCCCCCATCAAAAAAAAAAAAAAAACAACGCAGAAATGAATGAGTGTCTGAAAGTCTGGGGAGTCTCCTTTGATGTGTCAGGGCGCCAGTAATGTTGTAATGAGCCTTGCGGACTATAAAGTTCATCCACGGGACTGGCAACTCAATACCGAGGCGTTAATGCCATGAAGGTCTGTCCAGAGAGCACTTGGACGTCTCCTGGAAGGTAACTCCTGCTTGTTCTGCAGGCAGCTGTCCTCAGTGGGCCAGGACCCCTGCGTCCCAGCCAGCGGGCATTTCTGGGCTCGCTGCTGCCGACGGTAGGAAGGGCCCTTCCGACCCCCAGGCTGAGTGTGGGAGCGTCAGTGACCAGAAGGAATCGGCCAGCCAGCAGGTGAAGAGCTTGCCTGGAGCAACCACATCCCCTGTCCCCTTGTGGCACCCAAGGCGTCCTGTGACCCTGGCTTCTCTCCCAGCCCAGGCGGTCGGTCGAGGGTCCGCCCGACGCTGGGGGAGCTCAGGTTGCTCCTGGGGGCGGGGGTTGGCTGATGGCTTTTTAACTGAACCCAAGTCAGTTGACAGGAAGGAAGAGTCAAAAGCCACGTGGAGGGGTGGAAGGCAAGAGAATCATTTTGCATCCTAATGCTTCCCGGAAACTCGCGTTAGTTTTCCCTTTTAATTTTATTTTCCTTTCCTGTTCAGGCAACCTTGAGAAGTTTAAAAATGGTCTTAGAATCTTTCTCAGAGTGATCTATTTTTATCACGTGAATTTTTGCAGGGTCTAGAGCTGTCTTGTCTCCCTTTGGTTGATAAAGGACGCTTGTTTTAATTTCGTGTTGTGGAGAATTGATTCAAGATGACCTGTCCTTTTTGGAACAAGGGTGCCTAATGCGATTCTGGACCAGCCAGGAGTGTTGGGTGAGAGAGCGAAGCCTTTTAATTTCGATTCCGTCTGATCATGGAAATCAGCAGGGCTAGTTCTGGAACCCCCTTCCCCCGGCAGGAATTTAGTCGCAGCTCGCCACTCGCTAGCTGCACTCTGTGGGGCGTAAACCCTTGTGCTCCGGTTACAGTTTCCTCCTCCGTAAGGGTCGGTGGTCGCCGCAGGCCGCTGCGAGGGGCACACGGCGTCATGCACCTGGGTGCTCGCGCATGAGCTGGAGCCCCGCCCAGCGTCCTTGGCAATGGATGTTTGCCATTGTACATGGTCTCTGTGTTTTTTTTGTTTTTCTTTTCTTTTTAGGGCCGCACCCATTGCATATGGAAGTTCGCAGGCTAGGGGTCCGATCGGAGCTGCCGACCCACACCACAGCCACAGCAACATCAGATCCTTAAACCCGCTGAGTGAAGCCAGGGATCGGACCCGCATCCTCACAGACACTATGCCAGGTCCTTAACCCACTGAGCCATAATGGGAACGCCTTATTCTTGCCTTCATGTCACTGTTTCTTTCTGGCTCAAGGGTCACCGCAAGGTGTGTCGTAGGTCAAAGATGTGGCTAGGATCCGGTGTTGCTGTGGCTGTGGTGCAGGCCGGCAGCTGTAGCTCCGACTCGACCCCTGGCCTGGGAACTTCTGTATGCTGCAGGTGCAGCCTTAAAAAGAAAAAAAAAATGTAACTTCAGGGCAGATCATGCTTTTAGCAAGGTCTGTTGTTCCTAGGAGCCAACCGTCAGATTATCTAGGTGCAGAGTTTTCATTGCACCTCCTGCATTTCCTGTAACTTACAAAGTGATTCATGCGGTACAGTTTCCAAGATGAAGGACCGAGTCTGGCACTGCTTCTGCCTTGAGAAGGTAGCGCGCCGCCATCACTCCAGCCGGGGTGTGAGGTCTGCCTGGTACGGACGCGGAACGAACCAGAGGACCCAGTACGGATGCGAGGCACCTGCTCATCCGAGTGTCCTCTGCGGCCAGTCCCCCTCCCCCTCGGAGGCCGGTTTGTTTCGGGCACTGCCTGCCAGCCCCGTGCTGCCCTGTCGAGAGGCTCTGTGTGTTGTTCGGGCCTTCGGCAGTAAGGCCGGAGTCTGGGCAGCTTGGCTGCAGAGGCGGCTGTGCTAGTCCTGCCTCATCAGAAATTGAGGCTGTCCCTCGCGGTTTCAATTTTGACCAAGTGAAATGTCACTTTTTTTTTTTTTTTTTTATCAGGAAGCCTTTTAATAGATTTTCACCAGTAGACCTCAGGTCGCAGGAAGAAATACAGGGCAGAAAGATTAGACCCATACTCTCATTTGGCTTTGCTGGAACTGGTTATATAGCCATCCTATAAATAGTGGGCCCTGTGCAACCTGGAGACTTTTGAAAACCTAACCATAAACCGCACCGAGGCTGCTCGGGGAAATCTTTGCTAACAAAATGTCATGAGGCTGACAGACCTTAAGATGGCCTAGAAAAACGTCTCTGCCTCTTCTCAGGCCAGCCCTCCTCCAGCAAACCTCCTCCCTGCTTTCTTCCAAGCGGTCCGAGCATGCAGCCGAGCCGGGCCGAGCCCGGGTGGGAGCAGCGCCGTGAGCAACGACCTGCCGCCCCCTGAGCTGGGAGCCACCCCTCCCCGCTTCCCTGAGGGCTGGAGCAGCAGCAGCCACTTTCTCTATGAAAAGCCCCGGGCCGGGGTGGGGTGTGTCCAGGTCCCCGACCCCCCGTCTGCACACACGCCGCCTACACTCAGCTCCTCGCAACGCCTGGCTTTCTCCAGCCCTCGGGAAACGCTCCTGAACCTCGGCTGCTACTGAGAAATTCCTTCGGAAATTCTTCTGGCTGAATCCCGTTGCCTCTCTGACTCGATGACAACATCTTAAGGAGAGCAATCACGGCTCGTCGTTATTTTACTTTTTTTCTGCCCTCTCTCACAGCGGTGAGCTCCACACCTATAATCGGTGATGTCTTTTTGTTCATTTTTTTTTTTTTAATTGAAATGTAACGTGTAGTCAAAGCAAATAAATGTACTACAAAGGAGTGGGGTAAAATAAAGACCTCCGAGGCCACACTGCAGTTCAAGAAGCAGGAACAGGGCAGCTCTGATGGCTCCCGCGTTCTCCCTCTGACCCTGCCCGCATCCTGGCTTCCATCTGGAATTTCGGGGTTGTGCTTTCCCGGTGTCCTTGCGGTTCTATCACGTGGACGTCACCGTAGCCACCTGCTATCTCCTTTTGCACGTTTTTACTCTGTGCAGACGAAATCCCATTGTGTCTAGTCTCTGTGGCTCGCCTTTTTCATCCAGGTCTGTGTTTTAGATGGCCATCTGTCGGTGTGTGCTGTCGTGCAACCATGTTCACTCTGTCTGCCATTCCTTCCTGTGAAAATACTGCGGTTTAGCTATTTTGTCCTTGACATTCGGCTTGTCTTAATTTTCCATACAACAAGCATTATTCTAGAAAAGTCCTTATGCACGTCCCGTGAAGCAGATGTGAGAGTCTCTAGAGCGCGTGGGACACTGGAGTGGACCTACTGGATGCCCACCAACCCATTTCCCTGAAAGCGGGTGAGACCCAGTCCTCTGAGTGTGAGTGTTTCCATGGTTACAGCATCATCGCCAATACATGGCTTTGGCTGATTGGTCGCTTGTTCCAGTCTGATGATCATACAAATCCTTGTCTTCGAGGGCCTAACTTTTATTTTCCTAGAGTTGAGTATCTTTTCATATATTCATTTGTGCTTTTTGTGTTTCTTCATCTGTGAGTTGCCAGGTCACATCTTTTGCTTATTTTTCTTTTCTTTCTTTCTTTACTTGAAGAAGTTTGCATTCAGTATCGAGACTGAACAAATCCAGGTACTGACTTTCTGCTGTTGTGTGTGTTGTATCCTCTGCTACTTTGGGGTGCCTTTTGTGTGCTTTTCACAAGAGATTATTGGAAGTTCTTGATTTTAACATAGCCTGAGTGATCTATATTTTCTCCTAAAAGGTCAGGTTTTTCTATTTATTAATAAATATCTTCCTATACAAAGGTCATGAAGATATCCTGCCTATTTTGTCCCCAGAGTTTTCGAGAGTCAACTCTGTGCCACCTATCATTGATTTTTGTGTACCGTCAGTTACTCCCCATAGATAACTGTTCTGCCACCACCTTATTGGGCAGGTCATCACACCTTATTGGGCAGGTCATCACACCTTATTGGGCAGGTCATCACACCTTATTGGGCAGGTCATCACACCTTATTGGGCAGGTCATCACTGTACTGATGGGTAACGTCACTCCTGTCATACTTTTTCTCCTACGTACTAAGGGCTTCTTCTGGATTCTCTCTTCTGTCCCAGAGTTCTACTGAAATCCATCGCCAGTTCCACGAACGCTTTATTGCTGTGTTTAAATCCTGCTATCTGGAGCATCTCCTCCTTCAGGCCGAGACTTTGTGTGGTATTGATCTTTAGACATTTTTGATGCTAGCTGTAGAGCCCATGACTGGGTCCAAGCTTATGGATCACACTGTTCACCTTTAATTGGCTGTTCAAACTGTATCCATCTTGAACTTTTGAGGTCATTTTCAGTTTGATCTTTCAATTCCTGAGAAAGGTATATTATAATCTCTCACTGGGACGGCAGGAATTTCCATCTGACTTTTTTTTGCTTTATTTGGGAGTTATACAATTAGGTTTATACGAGATTGAAGGTTTTATATATATTCCTTGTGAATTAAATGCTTTAACTGTTTTGAGTGAGTTATGCACTGATACTGCCTTCCTCAAAATCTGTTTTCCTTATGTTAGTGTTATATCTGTTGTATCTACTTTATTGCACTAGTAATTGGCCTATTATTTCTTTTTCATTTTCAAACTTTCTGTGTTTTTTTTTTTTTAGGATGTCTATTTTTAAAAAGCATACTGATGAATTTCACTATATCTAATCTGGACAATCTATCTTTAAGATGTTTATATTTTTTAAGATCTCTGATACTTTTGGATTTATTTCTACCATGCACTTTTCTACTCTGTATTCTCTTTTTTTTCCCATCCTTTGTTTTTTTCTTTAAACTGCTTTTGATGAGTTTGGAAAAGCGTACTTTATTTAAATTATTTTGGTTGTTTCCATGGATTTGAGACAGGAATTTTTAACCTGAGAAGCTACAAGTTAAACACATGTTTATTGTCTTTCCGAACAATGTAAGCGATTTGGAATTCTTCAGGTTTTTCTTCCTAAAGTTACATGCTTTCCAGGATTTTATAATTTCTAATATTTTATTTCTGTATTTTATGTCTTCATAGAAGTTAGACAATTTTTTTTTTCCACAGTGGCAGAGTTTATTCTGCTTTATGTTTATTAACTTTTTTATGTTTGCTGTTTCTGCTTGCATTCCAGATCATCCTTCTGTGTTGGGTTGGTTTGTTTCTTTCCAACTGTAGTAAACATCGTCATTTCTGGCTTATCAGAAAAACATCTTTCCATTGTCCTGGGCCTCCTACGCGAGGGTGACAGCAACTTTCAGCACTTTTAGGATAATCCCTTGTACCCTAGCTTCCACTGCTGCTTTCGAGGAACAGGCTTTAAAGATGGGTGGCTTTCTGTCGCAAAGTGTCTGTGCTCTATCTCACCTGGGGGTATAAGCCTCTCTGTTTCTGGCTGTAAGAAAGTGTCCTTGCTTGCCCTCATCCCTGAAAAACACTGTCTGGGGACACATTCCAGGGTGGGGTCGTCAGTCCCTTTTCCTTCCTGGCGGCGGCGAAGCTTTTCTCTTTGTCTTTGGTACCCTGCGCAGTCACCTGGGTGCGTCTAGGCGCGGAGTGGCGTTTGTCCTGCCTGGGGTTTATCAGTCTTCCTTAATATTAGGGTTTCTCTTACCTTCTCTGGAAAATGACCGGTCATTACCTCTTCAAATGTCGTCTCTCCCTCACTGTTATTTTATCTAATAAATATATGTCCAGATAGGTGAACATTAATATATATGAATATTATATTAAATAAATAATATATAAATTATTGGATTAAATGATATTAATAATACATAAATTATCTGGGTTAAAAATCTTTATCCAGGTAGGTGAGCATTAGATCCCACTACTCTGCACTCATGGCTCCCACCTTTTCTTTGCTTTTCTCTTTGTTTATCTCTATGGAGACCTGGACACTTGCATTAGATACAGCGTCTGTCTCAGTTCCTTCTCCTGCTGCCTCTAATATTCGTCTAATACATAAGATTCAAATCTCGGAGTTCCGGTTGTGGCGCAACAGAAATGAATCTGACTAGTGTCCATGAGGATGCAGGTTGGATCCCTGGCCTCGCTCAGTGGGTTAAGGATCCAGAGTTACCATAAGCTGTGGTGTAGGTCACACGCGCAGCTCGGATCCTGCGTGGCGGTGGCTGTGGTGCAGGCCGGCGGCTGTAGCTCTGATTGGACCACTAGCCTGGGAACTTCCATGTGCTGCAGGTGCAGCCCTGAAAAAAAAAAGGCAAAAAAAGAATCGTGTCTTCTGATTGGAAAACCGCTCCTCTCAACCAGGAGGCTTAACCAGACAGCATCCGCAGTGCTGAAGATGAAGTGTTGTTGGTTTTTAGTTCTCTTTTCCTGTTCCTCAGTAACTAATATAATATGTTTTTAGCCAGGTGGAAAACACAATAAGTTTTCTATTTCCAAGTGTCTCTGCAGCTCCCTTGTTGCACTTTGGTCTGAGCCCTGGCCCTGCAGCTAAAGGGTGTGGACTTTGGCGCAAGTTCCCTCCTTCTGAACCATATGGATTCTTTTTCTGTAAGTAGGAATGTTTCTAATAACTATGTCTTTTCTTTTCTTTTTTCTCTTCTTTTCTTTCCCCTCTCTCTCTCTCTCTCTCTCTCTCTCTCTCTCTCCCTTCCTTCTTTCTTTTTCCTGCCACACCTGCAGCATGTGGAAGTTCCCAGGCTAGGGACAGAATTGGAGCTGCAGGACTGCACCGCAGCCAAAGCAACACTGGCTCTGAGCCGTGTCTGTCACCTGTACTGCAGCTCATGGCAATGCCGGACCCTTAACCCACTGAGCGAGGGCAGGGATTGAACCCGCGTCCTCACAGAGACAGCATTGTTCCTTAGCCCACTGAGCCTCAACGGGAACTCTCTAAGACCTATTTCAGAAATCTATTTTTAGATTTTCAGAGATCTATTTTGTGATTTCCATGGTGGGGCGTATAGAATGCAAATTCTATTTTGGGATTATTTTTACCAGTGACGTTTTGTGTGGAATGCAAAATAAGGCTTTTATAAAACTCCAATTCTTCTGACAGAGTAGCCTTTCGGGTTCTGAAAATGTAGCATTTGGCTGAACACGTTGAGTCTAGAGTGATTCTTTTCAGTGGAACCATAATTTGGGTTTGTGTGTGTCCGATTCTCAGAGCGTCAGGTCACTGTTTGATGAGACCTAGAGACTGCCGTCATCAACTGTGAGTGCCGTCAAAAAATTATTTCTGGCCACGTCCGTGTCATCTGGAGGTTCCTGGGCCAGGAATCAAACCTGCACCACAGCAGTGACAGTGCTGGATCCTTAACCCCTGGAGCCACCAGGAAACCCCCATGAAGCACGCTTACATTGAAAGGGGTCTACTCAGGTGACCCCGGGACTCGATCCATCTATCCCAGGGGGCGGCCGCCTCCCTGGCCGTAAGAAAGAGGACAAGATACGTTTGAGATACTTTTTCTCTCGTGTTCAATAATCTCCCTGCGTGATCCCGCGGGGGTGGGCTGCTGTGAGCTGCTGACCCTGCCCCAAGGCCAGAGGTGTGGAGGGTGCCCCCAGCGGGGCTCAGGCAGTGGATTGCCCAGAGGCCTGAGCGTCCCGAGGCCAGACGGAAACTCCGCCCGGGGGCCCCTTGAAGCTGCTTTTACAGCATCTCCCCCCAGCGCGCTGGCTACGTCCCTTTTGGTCCCAGCCCTTCCTGGCTGGTGGATTCTGAGAGGCAGTGACTGACCTGTTTACGTGGTTCCCTCGCCCCTCCATCATTTTCCCTGGGCAGCGGAGAGAAAGGGTTATTACTTTGTGTTTTCTCACTTAAATTCTATTACACGTCTTTTGTAAAGGGCTCACAGCTTCTGTGCAGAGAGCTGTCAACCGTCAGACCTGGTTTTCTGATACCAAAGGTTATTTGTCTCCTTTTAAAATGTGTGTTATTTGCACACAGTAGGAGATGTTTGCTTGCTTAAAAAAAAAATCTTTATTTCTGTTCTTATGGCTGCATCCGTGGCACATGGAAGTTTCCAGGCCAGGAACTGAATGCTAGCCGCAGCTGTGGCAATGCTGGATCTTTAGCCCACTGCGCTGGGCCGGGGATCGAACCTGCACCTCTGCAGCTGACGCAGTCAGGTTCTTAACCGCCTGTGTGCCATGGCAGGAGTGTATACTTGCTTCCGATATGAAAACACTGACTTCTTAAACTAGGTGTGGCCTGGTCATCCAAGTTCTGATTAACCTGAACCTCTCGTCACCATCAAGGCACAGAACTGAGTGTAAGGGAGGGGCTTCTTTAAAGGAAGTGAAAAAAATCTGCTTTCTCGGTTTCAGCAAAATTATTTTCTAAGCCAGACTTTATCAGAAACTATGTCGGTGGATCATGTTTGCATTTTCACTGTGAACCAAAAAAAAAAAAAAGCAGGTGGGTGCTCCTTCCATTTTTGCCCCATCACTCCTGCAATTGTCCTTGACCTTGAATCTTAAAAGCAGTAGCACTTGTGGAAAGATGGTGTGTTTTTACAAAATGTAATCACTGTCTTCCGATTAGAGCAAAGGAGTGAAATGCGATCTACTGTCAAATAATGCTCTCCTTTAAATATCATGATATGGTCTTGATCTGGATGCAGGAAATATCAGATTTTTTCCCCTCGGAGAACATAGCCTTTCTCCTGCAATGATGACTTGACTAATTGGTTCTATGTTAAGTACAAAGTTGGGCTCTTGGCTGATTTGGGTTCGGAAAAAAAAATGTGGAGCTCCATCGTTTAGATGTCTCCTTTGATAGGCGTCACCTATGTCCTAAATAATTGTGGTTTCATTGGAGTCAATATTGCTGCATTTATCATGCATGGCGTGGCAACTTTGGCACCGCTGTTGGGATAATTGGGCATTGGGGATTATTAGAAGTCTTTATTATGTGGAAATGCCTAAATCACATCTGTTCCAACATTCCTGTTCTTCAGGACTGCTTTGTAGTTACCATGTCTTCAGGGACCTTCAAAACAAGAAACAAAGAAATTCAATATAAACTGCACTTCATGCAAAGCCCTTTAAACCCATCAAGTGAGTGTGGCCTGGATCTGGGTTAGCTTGAGCCTTAGTGAGGAGAGAGGGGCTTACCCAGGGCGCTCCCCCCGGTTTTAATATAAACACTAATCAGAGCCCCTCCACTTTTCTGCTGCCAGCGGTAAGTATAATTTAAGAACACTCTTTGCTGAGGCCAGTTACTAAATGGATCTCTGACTCTCAACACAACACTTGAATTCTAATCCTGGGGCTTAGGTACACAGAACAGCTCAAGAACATTTTGAGTTTAGTTTGCTCTGGTATGATGTTTGCTCTTGAAAAGAGGCATTTCTTCCCAAGTAGGGGCCAAGTTTTGGTGGAATGTGGAGGGGAACCGTGTTACTGGCAGAGGCGGGGTTCGAGGTTGCCACCCGCGCCGTCACCACGCTCCAGGCGGGAGTGGACCTGAGGCCACATCTGCTGGCCCTGGGCCCTGGCCCTTGTACCACGTCCTGAACAGGACACAGCGTCTTGTGCGTGGTCCACACTGATCGCGTTGATGTCTGACCCCCGTGGCGGGGAGCAGGGCAGCCAGCATCCATCCTGCCTGGGCTCCGGAGGAACGAGTGTGGGGACGGCAGTGACCTTGGTGGGGAGCGAAGGGCATGGACTCTGGAAGGGAGATGGACTGTGCTGGAGTACGAATATTCCAAATGTGTCAACATAACATTTTCCCTGAGCAGACATTGTGTGTGTGTGTGTGTGTGTGTGTGTGTGTGTGTGTGTGAGCAGGGGGCTCTGTTCATGAATAGAATAACATGATGCATTATTACCTCGTTTTTGTATTTTCAAGAAATAAATGTTTTATTGAAAGTGCGAGGAAAGAATATGGGCGAAATACAAAAATAAGTAGAACTTCTAAATTTATGAAGGGGGCAGTGAAATGCATTAAACCAGATAAAAAATCCAGGGGTGTGGGAAAGGAGCAATGAAGTAAAATGAGTGATAACAATAAAGTAAAAATGGAGCCAATATTTCCCAGTATATGGACCCTAACATCAATCATAAAGGAATCAGGTTCTTCGGTGAGAAAGCAGAGATGGTCCGGTAGGATTAAACATCAAGCTCTTTTTAGGAGTTCCCTTCGTGGCTCGGTGGTTAACGAATCTGACTAAGAACCGTGAGGTTACGGGTTCGATCCCTGGCCTTGCTCAGTGGGTTAAGGATTCAGCGTTGCCGTGAGCTGTGGTGTAGGTTGCAGATGCGGCTCGGATCCCGCGTTGCTGTGGCTGTGGCGAAGGCCGGCAGCTACAGCTCCTGTTAGACCCCTAGCCTGGGAACCTCCAAATGCCGCGGGTACAGCTCTAGATAAAAGGCAAAAAGACAAAAAAAAAAAAAAATCAAGCTCTTGCTCTGTTATTAATGAAACTGTATGTGTCTGTCTTCAGCGCTTTATCAGGGCACCTCCCACAGACCGGACACTCAGCCCGTCGTTTAAGAATAAGTGAACCTACAGAAATGTCTCTGACGTTTCTATTGGAGACTCTGCTGCTTACAGAGGCAAGGGAATTGAATTAATATGTTTTAAAAAGTCTTCCAAAGAGCAGATCATATACAAATAGTTTCTGTTTAATCCTCAGTTGACCAGTTAATCTGCTAGTGAAAACATCCCATTCTTCAAAACATTCTTATTAATTGAAATTTTATCACACGTAAAACAGCACATTCCGTAATGAACGACACCTTCATGAGATGGTTTTGTTGTCTTTACTGGAAAGAAGGGAGACAGAAAAAAGACCAGAAAACCGATGCCATTCATACGCCTTCTCTGGACAGTTCATAGTTCTGAGCAAAAATGTGTGTTCTTTGCCGTGGTTCACTCTACCTGATCTGCGGTCCCTTCTCATTTGCCCTCCCCAGCTCCAGGCCTTCAGGGAGCTATTCGGCCTCTTGCTGAGTGACTCCACTTGGGGGCATCTCATGCTGGATGTGACTCTTTCCCATCCTTGGGCCTGGAGGATGTCAGCGACCTCAGCCCAGAGCCCTCTCCGGGGGCCAGTTTGATCACCGCTACCAGCGGCTGCACCTGCCATGTTCCAGCCGAGGTCTGATCTGCACCTGCTGGGCGGCTGGCTCTAACCCAGATGCCCTGAGAGCAAAGGGCGAGGGACGGCAGCCCAGCACCACCCCTGGGCTTGCCCGTCCTCCAGGTCCCAGGGCACCAGCTCCTCTGCTTACACTGTGGCCCCGAAGGCCCCTCTTCCCATCTGAGCCCACCCGGGTGCACCAGGAAAGACTCTCTCGACTCCTTCAGTGTGGCGAACGGTGTTGCCTCCGGCCTGGCTGGGCAGGTGTGAGCCAAGAGATGTCCATGCCAGCCGCGCACCCTGAAGAGACAGCGGCTTTAGGGATGGGGTGGGGGGAAGCAGGTACCATTTGCCTTGGGCTCCAGAATGTTTCTTAAAGGGCAGCGATTTGTGATAGACACGCATCTGTAGGAGGAAAGAAACACATGGGCTTCTTTCGCCTTGGTGCGATTTCATTTTGGCGATCTTTCCCCAGTGCGCTGTTCTGGAAAAAAACTTCCACATAAACAAATGATTAGTTTCACCAGCCGTTCTCATAACTGCTTTCCAGTCTCCACCAAAAGTCGTATCTATACGAAGCAGGGGTGCAGTTCAGGATTTGAGAAGAGAGTAATGCTGCCAAATACATTATTTTATTCAACGTTTTAATGGGGATTCCTTTTTTATTTTTTTAACCATTTCCCCCTGGCTGCCACTGTGCTTTTTCACCTGATCATGTATATGGAGAATATTTGGAAATTTCCAGGCAAAGGTAGATAAAAATAATTTTATATGGTTTTCTAGGGGTCTTTTTTTATTCTTGTGGGAGCAATGAAGTCATTGCAACTCTCCAGAGTGGGGGGCCTCCGGGGAGCCTTCTGCACAGATGGGGGCTGGGGGGGTGCACAGAATACTGCTGACGAGGCCTGGCCGCGTCCGTCCGGGAGCGGTGCGCACCCTGGCGACTCTGTGGGGAAAGCAGCGTCGTACTGCTAAGAAGGTCCCACATCCAATTTCAAAAAATCAAGAAATGCTAATGAAGAAATGGAGAGTTGTCCAGGCAGCATAATTTGTTACTAGGCGTTGCTTTTGCCTCGGGGGTGGGTGGAGGCGGGCGGGGAGAGCGAGTTAGCTGACATTTCTGAAATAAGGAAAGAGCCAGTTCTGGACTTGGAGCTCTTGGGAGGCAGAGTGCGGTGTCGCTGAAGCAGCTCGGTTCCTCACTCACGGCCTCTCGTCTGGTTGTTTCCCTGGGGTCTGCTGCCCTTGCTTGCACCCCCCGCCCCCCCTCAGTGGGTGAGATGGGTACCTCTCTCTCCATTGCCCTGTGATCTTATGAAGATTAGTGCTGTTGTCTTGTGCGTGTCCATTTTAAATGGATGCTAATGGCATTGCTGGTGGGAACGCGAGATAGTGCCACTGCCGGGAAAGGCAGTGAGGAGGCACCTTGGCAACTGAACCTAGAATCAGCATAGGATCCAGCAATCCCATATCTGGGTTCACACACTGAGGAACAAAAGAAGGACTCAAACAGGTATTTGTAAACCTATACTCACAGCAGCCTTACTCACAATGGCCTACAGGTGGAAACACCCAAAGATCTGTCAATAGATGATCAGATGATGGATAAACATGATATACTCCATCTGTACAATGGAATATTACTCAGCCTCGAAGAAGGTGGAAATCCCAACATGGGCTACAACAGAGATGGACCCTGAAGGCACCATGCTCGGTGAAATAGGCTGTTTGATTCCACCTAATAGGGTTCCTAGAACAGTCAGATTCAGAGGAAGGGAGAGCGGAAGGGCGGTTGCAGGCCCAGGGGAGAGAGGTGTTTAGTGGAGAGAGGGTCCAATCTGGGGTAATGAAAAGCTCTGGAAATGGGTGGCGGTGGCACAGATGTGTGAGTACGCTTCACGCCACAGGACCATACATGGTTTTAAGATTGGTTAAAATGGTAAATTGAATTTTATATATTTTACTGACTTTAAAAAATGAAATATTAATGGTAAAATGCTCTAGATCTTGTTCTACTTCAAAGACCTCTCTGTATCACAGAATATACATGTAGTCCATGCTGCTGACCAGTCCCCATTTCTGTAACGATAATATTTTCTTACCTTTTCCCCAGAGCGTCGATATTTAGACTCCCCCCAACTCTGTCACCACCCAGGATGTGATGGGGACACTGTGTACATACCCTCTACTCTCAGCTCCCGGGAGCGGAATTGCTGGGTTGGGTGACAAGCATGCACTGGATTCCACTCGGTCGTGCCAGTTTGCCCTGCAAAGGGCTGTGAGTGTCCTGGAGTCCCCCAGGACCAGCCATTTTTTCTTCCCTTGCTTGGTCGCCGTGCTTGCCAAGCCACCTTCCAAATACTTGCCAGCCTGGTGGGTTAAAAGTGAAGTCTCTTTGCCCTAAGTCTCGCAACTCTAATTATGAATGAACTGAGCATCTTAGCACATCCCGTTCGCGTTTTCGTTTCCCCTTCCTCGTGAATCGTCTCCTCATGTTCTTTGCCTTGCTGTCTATTGCATTTTTTTTCTTTTTGATTTATAGGCATTTCTTGCATATTCTAGATAATATGGTCCCCTGTTGGTTTTATATACTGCGAATAGATTCTCTCAATCTGTTATCTGTTGCTGGCTTTGCTCATGTGTTTTTCATTAAAATCAGTCCCTATTTAATGTAATAAATTCAACATACTTTTCCTTTGATTAGGTCATTTGTTTTCAATCTTTCTTGCCTCATGAAAATGCTTTTTAATATATTAACTTTATGTACTATTCTCGAAGTATCCGCACATTTTAAAATATAATATTTTTATATTGTTCAGTTGTAAGTATTTCACAACTTCCTCTCTTACTTCCTTTTTTAGCCAAATATATGTTGCTGAGATCTGAGAAGTCGGGGGTGGGGTGGCTTCTGAGTTATACAGTCGGGGTTTGCTTCCAAAACCACCACTCCAATAAAGGGATTATCAAAATAAAGTGAGTCACACAAATTTTTTGGTTTCCCAGTACATACATAAAAGTTATGTTTACATGATAGCGTAGTCTATTAAGTATGCAATAGTATTATACCTAAAAAAACAATGTAATTCCTTAATGAAAATCCTTTATTACTAAAAATTGCTAACCATCATTTGAGCTTTCAACGGGTCATTTTTTTTTTTCCAATAACATCAAAGATCGCTGATCACAGATCACCCTAACAAATATAATAATAATGAAAACGTTGGAAATATTGTAAGGATTTTAAAATAATAATGTTTGAAGTATTGCAAGAATTTTAAGCACACGACGCAGAAACAGGAAGTGAAAAAATGCTGTGGGAAAAATGGCGCAGATAGACTTGCTCAAAGAGAGGTTGCCCCCCAAATAAATGAATAACGTATAGTTTTATGTACTGTAGTAAGAGAACACTGCCTTATGACACTGTTTCTTTAAAATTTATTGAACATTCACCTGTGATCTAGTGTAGGGTCAATGTCTGTTCGCTGCACACCTGGAAATAAAGCCTCTCAGACGTTCTATGGTGAAGAACTACACTTTTTTCTTTTTGCTTTTGTTTATTTACAATGTATCACAAACCTGTGTTTTGCAAAATTCGATAACCTGAAATACTGGAAAGTGATCACATAATTGGATGTCTCAGAAATAACAAATTGTTGTAAGTTTTATACACTTTCCATGTTAATCTTTATCTCATCGCAAATGGGGAAGAAACAGAGGTGGGCAGGCACTAAAGAAACAGAAAGACTGGGTGTCCTCTGCCTGTTAGGCTCAGGTTTCTAAATAAAGTCACCTGAGTTTATTGATTCTATTACTCATGCAACCTCTATCTCTGTCTACTTTGTGTCTTTCAGGTGAAGGGGGCAGGTGTTAAAATCACCAGCTACTATTGCTTTGTGTCTAATCTTCTCAGTTTGCCCATTGTTTTGTAGAGTTTGAGGCTTTGTTGTTAAGGGTTTATATGTTCATGGAGGTCATAAGGTGTTTTTATTAGTTTTACTTTCCTCTTTTTCCCTTAAGATTATTTTGTCTTGATAGTTATTTAGTCAAATGTTAAAATTGTCCTTCAATCTTTTTATGGGTAATAGTCCCCTGGATGTGTTTTTCCATCCTTCTGTTTAACTTTTCTTGATTCATTAGGAATGGTGGATTATTATTATTATTTTGTTGTTGTTGTTTTGTTGTTGTTGTATTATTTTTTTTAAAGTCCAGTCTGGAATTCTTGATCTTTCTGTTGCTGAGCTCAACACATTTTCATTGATTGTTATTGCAGTTATATTGGAATTTTTTCCTACCCCAAATTCATGTTTCCAATTTATTATACTTTTTATTCTTCTTTCATGTTCTTTATTGGACAGATCCGATTTAAATTACAGTTTAGAATTATACGTTGTATTTTTATTCTTACAGAGGTTTCCTAAAATTAGAAACCCATGATGACGTTTGTTTTCTTTTATCAATTTTTAGAGTTGAGATAAAGTGCACTTACAATAAAATGCATGTCTCAAGTCTTTAGTTTGATAAGAGTCTTTTCAGCTGATCTCCGCCTTTGCCTTTTTCTCTCCCATCCCAAAGCAAGGTTTGTGGGAAGCACTTATCGGCAGATCTCAGGCTTGGGTTAGCTTTGGACACGTGCAACTAGCTGAAGATGCCGAAACAGTTCAAATCTGCGGAAGCACAACTGCAGCATCGCGCCGGACGCACCCGCAGTCTTGGATCCGCGTAGCTCAAGCCTTGAGAACAGTCATTAAGCTGCAGTGTTCTCAGCCCGCCAGGCAGCTCCCGTGTCACCCATTTTTGGCGCGCAGTAACCTCTGCTTTGCTTTCAGAGCTGGTGGGAGGATGGGACATACACATAAACGGCCAGAAAGTCTGTTTCAGGAAGATAAACGGAGCGCGTGGGTCCCCAGGAAGAATCACGGTTTAACAATTCGGATGCGAAGTGACACGTCCCTCCCTTCGCAAAGCGGAGCCCAGAGCACCAGCGCTCGCCGTGGGTCTTACGTTTTCAGAACCGAATATTAGAGCTGTACATGAGATATTCGATTATTTACAGATCCATTTCTAAGTCACCCAACTTGACATTTTCCAACGAATGTCGCTGGGAACCCCGGCCAGTGTGTCTGCTAGATGACACTTTAGGGTCCATCAACTTGGATCGCTGAATAAAAGTAATTATTTGAAAATGCTTCCAAATTGTTTGGGAACACTTGTGGGAAGACAAAACGAGTCTTCTAGGAGGCTGGGGAACGCAGGCTGTTCCGTGGGCGTTGGTTTGGGGAAGCGGAACAGAATGAAGAACGGGGCTGTCGTCCAGGGAGATCTGTCTCTGTCCCCTCGGAGCCAAGGTCAGTAGACAGGGCAGGGAACCGTCAGGGCTTGCGGTGACTCCAGGGTTTCCAAAAGCGAGGCTGAGACAGGAACCCCAGGCCTCGGCAGACGCTCTCCCCGGCTGGGAGTCTCCGCAGCTCGGCGACAAGGGACGCCCTGCTTCCCACACACCCGCGGGCACCGTGATTGTAGAATTGGTTGTAGGCCCCTAAGACGGTTTCAGCAGAATAACAGGCTTGGAAGGGAGAAGCTTCCTTTGCAGACATGGCTCAGATTCTTTGTTGCTGTGGCTGTGGTGTAGGCCAACAGCTGCAGTTCTGATTCGACTCCTAACCTGGGAACTTCCATATGCCACGGGTGAGGCCCTAAAAAGACAAAAAAATTAAAAAAATAAAGATTGGAGGGAATCTAGAAGATTGGTGAGGCTGTCCAATTTGCAGTGGAAAAGAACACAAAACAAACAGACAAAAAACCCAAACCTGCCTCAGAGCTGAGTCCCCTGGGTGTGTACTTGATGGGATTTCCTTAGTGTCTTCCTCTGGTCTGAGTCGGGGTGGGCTGCCCCCTCGGGGCACCTTGACAGTGGTATCCAGCTGCCTGCCGGGACTCCGCCTCCCCCCACCTGGGGCTTGCACGTGGAGTGCTTCAAATGTCCCACAGGCTTTGGGACTTTCACTCATCGGCTGCAGGTGTGAGGTGGAGAGAGGTCCAGGGGAAACCTTCGCACTTCGGAGGCCTTCCTTTCTCACCCGCGGTGTTCGGAGGTGGAGGATGAAGTGGAGATAGTGTTTACAGAGGAAGACTGTGTTTGTAACCGAGTAAAGTGAGAAGGTCCTGTCAGAACCTAGAATATTCCGGGGAACAGCTTCTCCTCTGAGCCCTCCAACCCACAAGAGACGTGGGCGGTAAGAGTGGGGCCCAGGCAGAATTATACAGAGGATATTATGTCAGAACTGATTGAAACCATCTTTCCAGAAAGGGATTCAGGGCAGAAAAGACGGGGAGAGCGTCTCACGAGAAACTGACGGGAGGGAGGAGGATTTCCCACGTGGGTCTAAGCAGGCAAACTCAGCCCTGAACCATCCATTCCGCTTCCTCCGGAGCTGATGGAGGCGCCTCTGATGAACTTGGAAAGCTGCCTGGACCACGCTTTGTGCCAGGCCTCTGTTCTCCCCTCTGCTCCCTCAGGCTGGCTGTCCTCAGGGAAACAGAAAGAGGAAGAGAGGGAAACACGTTCCCAAGGACAACTCCCAAGTCCTCCTCCTGCGCTTAGTGCCAAAGGCATGGTCTGTTCACCACTTCTCTTGTAAGAAGTGTAATTTGAACTTCTGAATTGCAAACTCAATACAACTTGTGATACTTAGTGCTCATGCATGTTTGTGTCATTTCTTAACAATTAGAACATACGCTTCCAAGTAGCGCCGTCTTTTTTTTTTCTTTTTTCGTTTTCTTTTTAGGACCGCACCCACAGCATATGGAGGTTCCCAGGCTATGGGTGGAATTGGAGCTGCAGTTGCCGGCCCGCACCACGGCCCCGGCAACACCAGATCTGAGCCAAAGCTGAGACCTACACCACAGCTCAAAACAATGCTGGATTCTTAACCCACTGAGCAAGGTCAGGGATTGAACTCGAGTCCTTATGGATACTAGTCAGATTTCTAACCCACTGAACCACAATGGGAACGCCTAAGCGTCATCTTTCGATGTAAAACTTTGGGAGATTTTGAGGGCATCATTTACGTGCACCCAAAGGGTCACAGAGGGTATGGATTTCCAGGGGCCTCATTAAAGCTGGGGGAAAATGAGGGTACTACGAAAACAAATGCAAACACTTAGAGAAAAAAGAAGAAAGAGCAATTACGTCCAAGGAGAGAGAGGTGATGGGCCTGGCCTGGAGGGTGGGGAGATAGAACCCGCCGCGGGTGCTGCCCGGACCGGGTGTGCCCCTGCTCCACGAGGCGGCTTGAGCTGCGGGAAGGCACAGAGCGGGGAGAACCCTGTCTGGGAGGAGGGGACGAGCTCAAACGTGGCTGCTGCCTCTGGAACTGGCACTGAAGCTTCCACGTGTTCATGTAGCATCGTATTTAAGAACAACTGTTGGAGTTCCCGCTGTGGTGCAGAGGAAACCAATCTGACTAGTAACCTTGAGGTTGCAGGTTCGATCCCTGGCCTCGCTCAGTAGGTTAAGGATCCGGAGTTGCCATGAGCTGTGGTGTAAGTCACAGATACGGCTCAGATCTTAAGTGGCTGTGGCTGTGGTGTAGGCCAGCAGCTGCAGCTCTGATTAGACCCCTAGCCTGGGAATCTCCATATGTTGTGGGTGCGGCCCTAAAAAGAAAAAGCCAAAAAAAAAAAAAACCAAAAAAAAAAAAAATTACAACTGTTAAAAAACCGAGTCCAGAATCCCCCCACTCGGTTACCGCATCAGTCGACAGGCTCGGCTCTGAACGGCTCCCCAAATCAAACCGCGTCTTCATAGACAGAGTCTGCAAACCCCTGAGATTACTTGTATCGCTGCATCTCATCAAACCCTAGTCTTTCATCTGCAAAAACAGAACAACAAGAACTTAACTGCCAAGTGGAAACAAACAAACAAGCAGAAAACAAATGCCAGTTCTCCAGTATTGGGAAAATAAATTGAGATTACATTGTGCTTTTTACACTGTCTGGCATGGGGTAGGCACTCCGTCAATATTTACTTTCCTTTGATACGCTGCAGACTCCAGGCACAGTCAGTTCTACATTACAAATTCGGAGAGGGTTTTGTGCGGCCCCAGGGGTAACGGAAGGAGGATGCCCTGTGACCTCCCGGTAAATGGTTAGAGCAAAGCCTCCCGGTCCTGGATCTTCTGACCTGACACTTTTTCCCATCCCTTGCACACGTGTATGTTCCGTCGGAGTGCAGTTTCTGAAAGGGTTACATTAGCCACATTAAATTAGGTAAATCGATGAAATAAACCACATTTTTTTAAAAGATGCAGTTATAAAACTAAATAGTGGATGCAAGCTAATGAAAATTCAAAAGATGGAAAAAAAGTACATTGGCTTTTGCTTTCCCTCACCCTATTATTCCTCTTTGTACCATAAAAGTGAATATTAGCTAATTTTTTGGTTGTGAAGGTATATAGAGATAGGAAAATGCTGACTTATTGACTCATACATTTATAGTGAGTATAAAAATCAACTGTACTAAAGTTTTAAGATTGAGTTGAGACATACTTGGCATAAAGCTAAAATTTCTCTAAAAAAAAAAAACCACAACAAAATGTTTCCCTGAAATGCCTTACGAGGTTAAAAAAAAAAAAATTGCGACGCGAGGTATTACGGCCTTTCAATAAATGCAAAACACACCATACGTAACCTTGACTTTTCAAATGTAAAGAAGCAATTTGGGGATTGTTTTTGTAACTGCCTGACCCCTTTCCTCTTGCTCGCCCGGGTAACCTTTATTGATCACACATTCCTGCAAGTTTCCCATACTGAGAGCTTAGGCTGCCATCAAGGCCCGGTGACCCCGGTCTGCAGTTACTGCTGTCAAAGGGCGGTCACCCCCAGAAGCCGTGCTTTCTGACCAGCCTGCCCCCACCCAGGTCTGCTCCTTGGAGCAGAGTTCTCCGGATTGTCTTCTGCTCTTAGAGACTTTCCAGGTTATAGTCTGATTTTACTCTTATACCATTTTTGACTTTTTCCATCATGACGGGCTGTAAACAGAAGAAGGAATGAGAACTAGAGCTGTAAGGGAGCCAACAGCGCAACCTAATTCCTGAAAATATAAGCACTGTGTGCGGAGACCAACGGCCTTATTTCCACGTGCTTTACTGTTGCCTTTAGCCTCTCGTGTAACAGCAGCTATTAGGGTTTTAATATATGGATTGAAAGGCCGTGCGCTTCAGATTTGACGAAATATTAGCATCGCTCCTGAAATATGTTCGAAACGTGCCGCTAACAGGCCGCCGTGAATTCCGTTCGGCGGACGAAGTGGTTCTTCTCTCACTTGGGAGCCTGAAGCCCGTACGTCATGGAAACCCTTGAAACGCGTGTTTTCAAGCCTGCAAAGTCTGCCACTTAAGTGTGTTATTAATGTTTAAAGTTATGTGTCACAATAACCGTATATTTGTAACGAGAGGTGCTGTGAGAGAAGTCAATTTGTGGCCGCATTAGAGCCGGTTCTCAGGGAACGGTGGGCGCTTGCCTGACGGTTCCTGAGCAGGGGTTCCCGAGCAGGTCCTGGGGTGCACGGGTTCCTGAGCTGGTCCCGGGGTGCAGGGGTTCCCGAGCTGGTCCCGGGGTGCAGGGGTTCCCGAGCTGGTCCCGGGGTGCAGGGGTTCCCGAGCTGGTCCCGGGGTGCAGGGGTTCCCGAGCTGGTCCCGGGGTGCAGGGGTTCCCGAGCTGGTCCCGGGGTGCA
>PVHT020000009.1:22698456-22774858 GCA_004024745.2 Catagonus wagneri | reverse complement strand
GTCCCGGGGTGCAGGGGTTCCCGAGCTGGTCCCGGGGTGCACGGGTTCCCGAGCAGGTCCCGGGGTGCAGGGGTTCCCGAGCTGGTCCCAGGGTGCAGGGATTCCTGAGCTGGTCCCGGGGTGCAGCTTTGTTGAAGGTATGGCCATGGGAGGGATTTTTCCTCACCTCCCCAGGCTTCCCATTGGGGATAATTTATTGCTGATGGGGAAAAAAAATCCTGAGATTCCAGAAAATAGGAGATAGCGTTAGGAGCCGGAAAGTCCGCGGCCCCAAATCCACGCCCTGAAGTCGTAACCCGCAGTAACTCAGGACGTGGCTGCGATGAGAAACGGGAGCTCTGAAGAGGTAAGGAGCGCTCTGGAGAGGCCACGTGGGTGAGCGCTATGCGGCCTGTCCGGGTCCTTAAAGGAAGAGACGGGGGAGCTCCCTGGTGGAGCAGCCCTTTAGAACTTGGCATTGTCCCTGCACTGGCTGGAGACACTGCTGTAGCTCAGGTTCGGTCCCTGGCACCGGAACCTCCATACGCCACCGGTGCGGCCAAAAAAATCAAATTACAAAATACAGTGGAAATTCAAAAGAAGGAGTAAGACACCGATGCTCACCGGGGGGGGGGGGGGGGGGATGCGAGGACACAGGAGAAAACCGCCCTTCACGCCCCGAGGAGAGAGGCCTCCGGGGAAACCACCGGGCTGATACCTTGATCTTGGACGTCTGGCCTCTAGAACAGTGAGAGACACCCCTCCGTGTCTGTGCCGTCCTAGGAGACCTACCGTGGAAGTCGCAAGCGCCTTGGAGACAGACCCTGATTTCCAAATGCACTGGGGTGCGCTCTGGGACGTGACGCTCACTGAGAGCGTTTGAATCAAGATGTAAGTGAAGGCCCGGGGGTCCTTCATCCGGACGTGCACTTCCTTGCGGGGGCGAGAGTGGGGCCGTGCGGGGCCGCTGCCTGCTGTCCAGTGGGGCCAGTGCACCCCTGAGCCTCTCTGTCCCCCCAGAGCCACCAGGGCTGGGGCCGGAAGAACACAGTACCCGCGCGTCGTCCTTTGGAAGGTTCTCGGCAACGAAGCCGATCAGCTCTCACACCCCACACACACCCGAGCTGCCCTCCCGCACTCCCCGCCCAGCCCCCCTCGTCCTGGCCCTGGCGTCGCGTGAGACCGGGCGCTTTCTCGGCCGCAGGTGCTTCTGTCATTCCCCCCGCCCCCGATGTCGACGCCCCGCCCCATGTCGACCCCCAGCAGGAGACCGCTTTGCACCCCGCTCCACATCGGCGCTCTCCGCACAGGGAGAATTTCTTTAAAACCATCAAGACCGCGTCTTTCTTTCTTGCCATCATTTTGGATTGGCGGGAACCAGTTTAAAAAAAAAAAATCCCAGGTTTATACACTTGCTCCCAGGAAACAGCAGAGTGTCGAAACAAAGCAAGGCCAATCCTTTCATGTCACCGTTCGGTGTGGATTTCTGAAGCCACAAAAGTCTCCGACGGCCTCCTCGGAATCGGCATCCCTGGGTCTCTTAAATTAGGTTGTACGAAGGGAGGTTACTTTCCAAATGTCAAGTGCTGGGAACGTGGGGGAAGCTGTATTTTCCACTTAGTAACCTTTCTTTGAGGACAAAGGGGTGTTTGCTTGGATCCTCTTGCAGGTTATAGCAGATGCATCCCAGTTGGCTTCTAAGGAGTAACCTGAAGATGCTCTAGAAATGATCTGACAGAGCCTCTTGACGTTACCGACATCGCTGATGTCCTCAAGAATTTCTGCATCCCGGGGACGGAGCGCTCAGCACAAGCCCCTTGAGACGGGCAGAGCTGCCCCGCAGGGTACCCACGGACATGTGGGGAGCAGCCCCCGCCCACGCTCCTGGTTCCTTCCCCTCCCTCCCCCGGCGTTTGGTCCTGGGAATGGGCAAGGATTTTCTTGCGGAATATTAAAAGCAATGGCATGCATTACTTTGATAGAACCATAAACCGTGGAACAGCTATTCTCTCAGGCAGAGGAGGAAAGGGTGGGTGTTATCTTCCTGGCATAAAAACCCCAGGGAGCCAAAAAAACTCGACAAATGAAATGACTGGAAACAGTCTCTTTTTTTCCCCCCAAGTTGTTACCTAGACGGATTCTGAACAGAAGTCCTGTGCTTCTCATGTCCATCGCTCCCAAACGCATCGTCAGAAAATTGTCTCCTTTGAATACTCGGATTTGATGCACTTGAGTTCAAAGCAGAGTGTTCATAAAACTGGGCTGTGCTTTAAGTCTGGCCAGTCCAACTGTTTGCTTTTTTTCTTTTTAGGGCCGTACCTGCGGCCTGCGGAAGGCAACGCCGGATCCCAGCTGCATGTGGAAACTACGCAGCAGCTTGAGGAAAAACTGGATTCTTAACCCACCGAGTGAGGCCAGGAATCCAGCCATGCTGCATCTTCATGGATCCTAGTCAGGTTCTTAACCCACCGAGCCACAACGGGAACTCCCAGCCATTTGATTTCCAATTCAATTTCAATTGCTTTTTTCACACGTGTCACGTGCTTCCATCCGACAGTCCTTGATTCATTAAGCGGGTCAAGGGCAAAGGCAAGGACGTCCCCTTGATGTGCTGTTCTCACACGATGGACTTGCCACGCTGGCCGACAGTGACAGGGCTGGAGGGCGTCCCTGAGAATAGGTGAGCGAGGCAATCACTGTCTTTTGGTGCGACTCACGCCTCTTAAGTCTCGTTGTGCCTGGTGGCATTTTCTCATGCCCCCATCCCTTTAGAAGCACGGGGGCCTGGATCAGAGAACCGTGCTCTCCGAACGCGAATGCATTCTGCTGGCTGTGGCGGCCACCACAGTCACCCGCGGCTTTCTAATGCTCCTGCGTGATCCTGGATTTGAAAACTATTTCCATGGATGGAAGCTGTTAGCCCCAATTGTGGCCGTTTCTCCTCCACGGTTTTCAGCGATTTGATTTTATTTTCTAAATGGCTGTTTGTATTATGCATGAAATCATTCCGTTTGCCCCTGGGGTTCGCCTGCTACGAGGCCAGCTGACTGCTTTTGTTAGGGTCATCGGTAAAGTGATATATTGTCATGAAAGAATTAGAGATCACTGCGAAATTGACCTCTAATGCTACTGGCATGCACCGCAGATTCAGAACGGTGTTGCCCAGCATTTATTATATCATGAAGTTAGGCATCTGTCCTTACTTAAATGTCACATTTTTGGTTGTTTAACACAAAGATTGCCCCGCTGCCAGGCTCTTGAAGATATAACATGAGAGGCGCCGGCTTTGATCCTCTGACTCTTGAAGGGTTTTCCTTTCCTTTTTTTGGCTGTCACAGCGACTTATGAGGGAGTTGGGTTTGACAGTTATAATGGAAGGAGGAAAAACGAGCAGAACACGGAGCACTTAGGGAGTTCCAGAAGAATGCCCAAAGTGATACAAGATTTGAACATAAATCCCCTTGAGAGAAGCTTAAATGTATTTTGCTTTGAAAAAAAAAAAAAACCATACCTGAGGATGGACTTAATCATTGTGGCTGGGTCTGCAGAACAGACTTCAGATGGTTGAGGTTTAGGGGAAACAAAAATGAAACTGCCTATTTAGTGATGTTTTCAACCACTAAATGTTTGGCGGGGGCTTAAACCGAGCCATAGTCTCCACCAATCCCCAGCTTGGTCCCCTTCCTGCCACCCCTCTGAGCCCTGGTCCCTGCCAGGCAGGGGTCTGCACAGTTAAGGCTCCCCAAAATGCTTTCCTTTAATTTTTCCTCTTTCAGCTACAAATACCCAGAGTCGCGTTTATTTAAATTCTTAGCCACAGGCTATTGTCTACTGTGACTGACGGGCACTCTGCAGCTCACTTTATCACAGGGCGCGTTCATAAATGTCAACAGTACCGCCCGCAATATGATGATGAAGGTACAATGCCGGCCCTTGTCCCCGCGTGCTGTGTCCCCAAGGACTCAACTCACCATCCGGAAGCCCGCTATTGTGTTTTCCAAGTTCTGCCAAGGACCACAGAAACGTAACATTTTCAGGTTAACCAGAACTGCTTTTTTTTTTTTTCCTGTTGCAGCTGACAGTCGGTGGCTTGCAAAAGTTAGCAGTATGTTTGCAACCAGCGACTGCAAGGCAAGGAAATGCCATCATCGAATGCGCGAGAACATTCTCAGGAGGGAGGCGACGGTCGTGTGGTTCTGACCCCAGGATGTTCTGCCTGCAGGTTCTGGAGACCCAGTTTCAAAGAGCGGACTGATCCTTAAAAATCCATCGTGTGTGCCATACAAGCGACATATTATGCTGGGGACTGGGGAATCCGTCACTATAGGAAGAGCTCCTGGAGTTCCCGTTGTGGCACTGCATTAACTGTCTCTGTGAGGATGCAGGTTTGATCCCTGGCCTGGCTCCGTGGGTTAAGGATACAGTGTTTCCATTGTTATAGATTGACCATGTGGCTTGGATCTGGAGTTGCTGTGGCTGTGGTGTAGGCCAGCACCTGCGGCTCTGATTCGACCCGTAGCCTAGGAACTTCCAGAGGCTGAGGTCGCAGCCCAAAGAAGAAAAAAAAATCAGCTCCTATTCTTAACTAACTGGAGTTCACAGTGGGAAGAAAGAACCAGCCTTAGGCACGGTTCGGGGAGCTGTGCACAGGCAGCCGAAGGCTCAGGGGTGCTGTGGGTAAGGGGGGAATTCATGGCGGGTGTGATTCCTTGGAGAAAGAGCAGGGAGGAGTGCTGGAGTTAGAGAGGCAAGCGCCAGGATTACCAGATGCCGAGAGGGTCCGTCTTCTCCCAGCAGGGGCTTCTTCGAGCTGGCTCTGGGTCCTTGGCACCTGATCCAAGTGTGACACCCTCCCTCTCCCGGTGGAAGACGCCCCTGGCTCACCTGGTCCACGTCCCACCCCGGACCTGGACTCGGCTGCTCCTCCAAGGAGCTCTGGTCCCACGGAGGAGCACAGTCTGGAGGCCAGATAAACTTCTGTTTCACTGGAGACATTTTTCAGAGTTTGCAGGTGTGAAAGCTGTGTGTTGCACCACCTGAATGCAGGCGTACGTGTTCCCACGTGCTCAGCATCATTTCAAAGATTATGGCTCAAAGAACACGAGTTTAGTAAAGACGTTTGGATACTTGGTAGGGAAGGCCATCCTACCTTAATGCTGGTTATTTTGTATTTGGTGATGGTTGCATTTCTTTTAGCTGCGCCAGCAGCATGAGGAAGTTCCCGGGCCGGGGACTGACCCTGTAACGCAGCAGTGACCTGAGCCACGGGAGCGACAAAGCCAGGTCCTTAACCCAGGAGGCCACCAGGGAACTCCAGTGGTGACTGCGTTTTAATAAAATCATTGCTTCCTAGAATTACAGCTTGTCAATTTATCCTAATTTTTTTTTTCTTTTTATGGCCGCATCTGTGGCATAAGGAAGTTCCTGGGCCAGCAATAGAATCTGAGCCACAGCTGTGGCCACGCTCAATCCTTTAACCCACTGCACCAGACCCGGGATTGAACCCACACCTTCCACAGCGACCCAAGCTGCTGCAGTTGGATCCTTAACCCGCTGTGCCACAGTGGGAATTCTATCCTAAATGTTTTAATTGGCTCTAATTAATAAAGCTTAAAGTTAAGTAAGCATTTAGGAAATTAACTTCCATTTAAATAAAGGAAAGCCAGACGTTATTTTCCTTCAAAGCAGGTGCAGGGCAGCAGACATCAGCGGGCCGACTTAGAGATGAGAATCTGAGATGCGACCCGGTGGTGTGAGACTGAGTCCCTGTTTTGGGTCTGGCTGTTAGAAGCTAAGAGTTCTTGGGGAAGAAACTTCCCCTTTGAGCATCATCAGAAACGAGCCAGGACACCCGTGCCTGAGAGACTTGGCTCAAGGTGGATGGGACGATGCTCGTGAGGAGACTTGGCTCACGGAGGTACCGGAAGGAGTGAAAATGCATGAAAGGTTTCGGCTTCCGGAAACATGCGTGACATGTGACAACGAATGAAGAGGCCTGGGTTCCGGCGCTTGCTCTGCCGCTACACAGCGCTGTTGTCCTATGGTCAGGTCTCCAGGACTCAGTTTCCAAACCGGAAAAGGTTTGGGCTGGAGCCACCAGATCAGAGATGCCTTTGTGACTGTGAACGTGCGTCTCCGAGGGCTGGTGCTTCGGCCCCCCGGCAGCTGTGGTCCTGAACTATCACGCGTTGTAAAAGGCACAGCGGAACTGGCTGCAGAGCTGTCCAGAGGGAATGCAAATCCTCACTGTCATCTGAAGGAAACTCCCAGAACCGGCTCCATCAGGAGAAAAGTCGCGCAGGCTGAGAAGTCTTAATTTCCCTTTGCTTGAAATGTAGCCTGTATCAGTTTCTTTCTCCCCCACCCCGTCTTGGAAGTTATTTTCTTGATGTTGTAAGAAATCCACAAGAGCAGCAGTGGATATTGAAATCCCTTTTTTCTTCATAAAACTGCAGAGCCACTGGCCGCGTGGAAAGCAAAACCTCGTTTCCCCCTAGAAAAAGTGGTCCCCAGGGCGGAGAGGAAGGAGATTGGGCAGAGGGACGTCTCAGTCAATCTTTGATGCCTCCAGTATCCATCAGTTCGTTTCTTGTTTCTGCGAGCACTAAATCCCTAAGATAAGATTTTTACTACATCTTAAAGTCAAAGGTTATTGGTAAAAAAAAAAAAGTCCTTGCCCAGGCTGCTGTTTTGTCCTTCTAACCAATTAATCTCCACTCCACAAATAAAAAGTAAAAAATTTTCCATCATGGCTCGGTGGTAAAGAACCCAACTAGTATCCATGGGGACACAGGTTCCATCCCTGGCCTCGCTCAGTGGGTTAAGGACCCAGCGTTGCCGTGAGCTGTGGTTTAGGTCGCAGATGTGGCTTGGATCTGATGTGGCTGTGGCTGTGGCTGTGGCTGTGGTGTAGGCTGGCAGCTGCAGCTGTGATTTGACCTCTAGCCTGGGAACCTCCATGTGTACGCTGCGGGTGCGGCCCTAAAAAGAAAAAAATCCCATCTCGTGGGATAAGTCCCAGGAAGGAGGCATGTATCGCCCACGAACAACTGGTCTCCTGGGGTCCCCGGCACTGGGTGGTCCCCCCAGTTGCCCTCGGTGACAGTAAGGAATTCCCAGAATCTGAGCCACACTCCAGACCAGGTGTGTCACCGCCACGTGTCGGACCCTGATTCCCGTGTCACAGGACGTCTGGGTGGTGCGCGGTCACTTCGGGGTATGGTGACAGCAAGCCGGCAGCAGGCTGGCGTTCCCTAATTTAAGATGTGAAAAGCAGAGGGAGAAAAGAACATCGAGGTCCATGTCTTTATTTCTTGCTGCCTTTTTGAGCGTCGACTCGTGCACGTTTTCTCTGATTGAAGGTTTTTCTCTCTCAACATGGCTGGTGATGTAATCCTTTAAGTAGAAAAGCATTTTAAAAAGGCAAGTTAGCAGTTATGCTGGAGCGACAACTCAGACTCCTGTGGTAATTCTATCAACAGAAGAATTACCAGACTCCTGGTGGCTCCAGAGCGGCCTGGGGCCCTCATAGACTCAGGCCGCACTAGCTCGCAGCCCCTGGGCCGTTTGCATCTAAAGTGCACCCGAGACCACGTAAGGGGTAGGAAAACACGGAGAATTTAGAATTTCAAATTTTAGAATATTTATGGATTTTCAAAAATGTGACCCACAGACACAGTCAGTAAATTAGACGCCAGATTTTAAGATGCTCGTGGGTAGGCCTCTTCCAGGATAACTCAGTGTTTGTCCACAAGCATTTTTTGAGCCGAGTGATAGGCCATGTCCTAGACACTGGGAAGTGTCTGGGAAGAAAAGACAGAAGGCCTTGAACAACAGCCATGGAAAGTAGTGCCTTGCAACCCCTGTTTGAAGGCACTGTGGAAACACGGAGGGTGAAGTAAGACGGGCGGAGGGTGTGAGGCGGAGAGCCGGGCGCTGCAGACGGAGTGGCCGCGCCGGCATCACTGAGAAGATGGAATTTGCACAAAGACTTGAGCGAAGGCAGGTCCGGGGATCTTGCTGGGCAAAGATCAGCGATGTAGAGACCGTGAGGAGGGAGCGTGACCGCAAGCCTTGGGTCATGTTGTCCTCCTGGGGACGCAAGGGGACCGGGGTCACTGGAGCAGAGGCGCGAGGGTGGAAGGAGGCAGGAGATGACGCCAGGGACCGCTCGAGGCTCAGGACCACTGTGAAGACTTGACATTCACTCGGGTGGAGGGGGCCGTTGTTGGGGTTTGCGTGGAGGGAGGCAGGTCTGCCTTAATTCTGTCATGGGTCAGACTCCCAGTGTGGGCTCCTGACGTGGTTCCGGGGCTCTGATGATGCTCGCAGACCAGAGAGCAGCCGAGGGGATGGGGGAAGTGACGGCGGTCCAGACGACTTGGAAGGTGGAGCCAGGAGGTGTCCCAGTCAGTTCGCTGTGATGGGAGAGACAGAGGAAAGTCAAGATCAACTGCAGACACTTTGGCCTGAGCAACCGAGAGGACGGAGGTGGATGTGTACTGAGGTGGGAATAGTGGGTCTAGCGGGTTTGGGTGGCGTGTTCAGAAGCTCCGTTTTCAACGGGCAGGCTCAGCCCGGGAGGTCTGCTGAACACGCGTGCTGGGCGTCGGGCTGGGGAGGGTGCGTGAATCTGGAGTTGCGAGTAGGTCAGGCTGGGGATGCAAATGAGGTTTGCTGGGGTCTAGACGATATCTAGGATTTTAATCCAGGGGATGGGAAGAAATTGCCAAGACACCGAGTCAAGATATCGAAGACAAAAATGATGTAAAGACCCGAGAGAAGGTTGAAATTAAGAGCTGACTAGCATTCGTGAATATTAAATGTATCTATTCTCTATTCAGTGTAATTAAAATAAATACCAGATTTCATTTTTTTTTCTGATTTTAAGCTTTTTAGAGAAAAACAAACTCCCAGGACAGAGGACCACACTCCTGAATTAAAGGGATCAGATGGAAGCTTGTCCTCCTGGGTCAAAGCTTATTGTTAACCTCTGGTCACTAAGAGTCTGCTCTTGCTTCAAAGGCAGAAAAATTTCCAACAGAACACAATGGAAAGCCCAGCCACTGTCCCGCAAATATATGAAAATTGCTATTTGACTGTAACTTTTTGTTATTTCTATGGGAAAACGTAGGCTGTTATCGCTCCCTTGTACCAAGTAAAAAATACATTTCTTGTGTGTTATGAAATGTGTTTTTCTTCCTGATTTCTCAGTTGTTGATCTTGTCTGTGACTTTCATTCTGGAAAGCGAGGACTGAGACCCCGCTGACTCCCTGGGGCTCTTCTCCCGCCAGCTGTGGTCCCCACGTCCCTTCTCTCGCCACCGGCTCAGTATACACGGTCGCTCGCCACCGGCTCAGTATACACGGTCTCTCGCCACCGGCTCAGTATACACGGTCGCTCGCCACCGGCTCAGTATACACGATCTCTCGCCACCGGCTCAGTATACACGGTCGTGATTGTGCCTAGATCACTATTACGGTGACATGTCAGTATCTGAAGTCTAAGTCTCTAAAGAGTGCTCTTCCTTCTCTGCGGTGACATTGTCTTTCTGTTCGGTTAATTTGTTATGTCTTTACCACCAGTTTATCTCCACCTTTCCACCTGCCGTCTAAATCTTCTTCCCGTGTATTCAGGCACATCAAGTATTCAATTGATTGTCATCACCTCGATGACCTTTTCCCCGGAGACGCCCTGCTTGCTACCATCTGGACAGAGGGTCTCGCCTCCTGGGTCAGCCTGGCTCACCCACCCCTTACTTAGATTTCAACCGTGCGGGCCGTGTCGGTGCTGCTGATCTGTTCATTTGCAGTTCTTCCATCTTCCGTCATTGTCTAGCTTCCGCTGGCCTTTTCCTTTCATGCTCCCCTTTTCAAAACCTCCCTCACCCATCCTCCTGGGGAGACTGTGCTGGGTTCTGGTGCCTCATTTTTCACAAGGTGCTTTCTACCCACTTTCCTTTAGGATTAGAAGAAGCAGATGCCCGCAGTGTTCAATCTTCTCATTGGATTCTGGGTAAACCATTATCTTCAACGATTCCCATGGAGACAGCTACAAGCCGTGCTTGCAAGTAAGCAAGGTCCTCGGTGATGGCCCCGCAGAGCAGGGACAGGCAAAGAGGACGCAGCTCTGGGCGCCCCCCACCCCGCAGCTGGAAGAGCGCAGGGCTGTGTCTGTGACAGGTGCGGGAAGAGCCGCTTGCCCCGAGGCTCCTCCTCCAGCCAAACTTCCACCTAAAACATGACATCTTTGATCCTCTCGTCCCTGATTGACTCCGGGATGCTTGTTTGAGCTCAAAGCCGCCTTTACTGTCGCCTTTGCATCTCGCCGTCTTCCTTCCTTCTTGACAACAGAATCCCTGCTCCTTCACACCCCACGTGGTGCCTGCATGCCCCACATGGCCCTTGCATGCTGCACACACCTGGGGTCCTTCTAGAAGCCCTTTTGAAACAGCAGTGCAATTCTAAAGGATTCTAACTGATTCACAATCTTTGCTCGCATTGAACCAGTGTTTATGACATCTCTGATGCTTTGAATGAATTCGGGACACGTTAGGACTGCGTTAGCGAGACTGGGCACTTAAATTTCTTGTATCTGCTTTTTCCCCCCTTCCAATGGGAGATCACGTTTTCCGGTGTTTCAGAAGAATGGCCTGTTTGGGAAACACAGGTGTGAGAGGGATGAGATGCATCTTTGTGACGTGATTATCAGGAGGCAGCTCCGAGGCTTCTCACCGTCCATTCCTCTCCTTGCCTGTGCCCCCACTCATCGACTTCCTTTGCTTTTTTTTTTTTTTTTTTTGGCTAGGGGTCTAATTGGAGGGGCAGCCTCCAGCCTCCACCACAGCCACAGCAACATGGGATCTGAGCCACTTCTGTGACCTACACCACAGCTCATGGCAACGCCGGATCCTTGACCCACTGAGCGAGGCCAGGGATCAAACCCGTCCACTCATGGATACTAGTCGGGTTCATTACAGCTGAGCTACGACGGGAACTCCGCCATGACCACTGGGGTGCATGTATCTTTTCAAATTATAGTTTTTCCAGATGTGTGCCCAGGAGTGGGATGGCTGGATCATATGGTAACTATTTTTAATTTGTTAGAAACCTCCGTGCGGGTCCCCAGAGTGGCTGCACCGATTCACACTCCCACCATCAGGGTAGGGGGCTCCTCTTTCTTAAGTGGACTGTTTTGGAATCAAGAATTCGTGGACCACCCAGCACATTCTTACATCGGCACAACCACCACTTTTGAAAGCTCCCTTCTACAACTAAGGGAAGCAAGAAGCCTACGTTTACACGTAGGATTTGCAGATGTGGAGCTGCTCTGTGTCCTGGGCTGTAAGCCTGTGGGACCTCAGCTCCTGACACCTTACAGACCCCGGAAAGGCTAGTGCCTAATTAACAAGCAACATGCGGACCCAGCCTTGGCGCTCTGGGCCAGCGAGGCTGTGTCGAGAGAGAGAGGGGCTGGGCAATGCCCATCACCAACAGGCAGAGCCGCCGTTGTCAGAGAGGCCTTCGATGATCAAAGGCGTCAGGGGTGGGGCTCATCAGAGCGGGGGTCAGCACGGGCTGCAGGGGGCACACGGCAGGGAGACGCGCTGTCCAGACCGAGGCTGGCCCGGGGCCCCACCCGCATCCCTGTGCGTCATTCCAGGGCCCACCCAGTTCCCTGCTCTGGGACTGTCCCCAAGGCCCCGGCCGTTTCCTCGCTTCTACTTTCGGGAGCTGGGGCAGCAAAGCCACGAGGAAGGACAGCGCCTGTGTGGGAAGGGAAGCAAACGGAAAACACCGATGGGCCTTCCTGAAGCTCTTTTGAAGACAAAACAAGCAAGAAATGAATGTGAGTTCAGGACGTACGTGGGCAGAAGAAAAGGATAAATTAGGGAGTTCTCGCTTGTGGCTCAGCTGGTGACGAACCTGACTAGTATCCACGAGGATGCGGGTTCTAGCCCTGGCCTTGATCAGTGGGTTAAAGATCTGGCGTTGCTGTGGCTGTGGTGGAGACCGGCAGCCACAGCTCCGATTTGACCCTTAGCCTGGGAGCTTCCATTTGCCGCGGGTGAGGACTTAAAAAGCCAAATAATAAATAAATAAATAAAAAATAAAAACAGGAGAAAAGTCTAAATTATAACTTGGTCCACGCTCAGTCCGAGCGAAAGTCCCTTTCGGGGCTAAACCTGCTCTTAGCCGATGGCCTTTTACAAACGCTGTGTTTATTCAAGGCCACATGGTGAGGCTGGACACATCTTCCCTTGGCCTTAAACCCATCTGAGACGTAAACAGAGGATGCAAGGAAGCAGCTAAAAAGGAGCGACACTTGCACGGCGCCAACACGAGCGACGTCGCCCTGTCCGCGGCGCCCTCCTGACCCTCGCGGGCGGCTCGCGGCTTCCCCCCGACTCTCTCCTCTCCCCGCCTCTCAGGTGCCGCCTCGTCCAGCCTCCGCTTCGAAAGAAGGATCTGCTTTTGCAAACCCCGGACCTCGGGATGGAAGTGCTGGCGAACAGGACAGAAGCCACAGGGGCCACCTGACATCCAGCCAGTTACCAAGTCATCCGCAGACCTCGGCCAGGGCCGCCGACAGCTACGCGGGAAAGGCCACGGGGCCTGGGCTGAGTGAGGGCCGCACCCATTCGGAGGCTCCAAGGTGCTCCTGGCGAGGTGGGTGCTTCTGTGTCAACCGTCGACGACCAGCGAGGCAGAGGTGGGCGTCTAGGCACCGGGGCCTGTGCCCAGTGGCGGGGGGCTGCTCGGGGAGGCGGGGGCTGTGACATGGCCTGCCCCCCCGCCCCGGATGTCTGTATCACTGTCCTCGCGTCTCGGATGGAGGGCGTGGTGTCAGATGATCTGTTGACAGAGCGACACCTGTCGAATGGTGATGGCTCGGAGCTGCGGGAAGATAGCCCAGGAAACAGCCCCGCAGCCTGGGGTCGTCTGTTAAGTCCCTGAGTTTCTCGTGCCAGGGACTCTGCATCCACCTTGAGGCTCTGAAAGCCGCTTTCCTAGGGTTTTCCAGTTACACTAACTACATGTTGCTAAAAGCAGAGCCGCCTCCTCCGTGTGTGATGGAACCCCAAAAATCCACCGCTGACGGCGGGAGCCCACCACTAGGGTCAAGCCAGTTAAGGGTCCCAGGGACTCCCGGATGTGCTGTTTGGGGTCCAGTATCATGTAACCAAGAAGGCGAAGGCCCCTCAGTCTCTGGGGCGGCTCGGACCCCGGGCTGAAGCTGCAGAGATGATCCCGGGAGAGGCTTCTGGCAGCCTGACCGCTACACACTCCCCCACGTGGTCAGGAGGCAGGGTCCCCACTTCGGGCTCAGGATTTCCCCCTGAATATAACACCTAAGAGGCAGAAAAGACCACAGCTCGAGCCGGACACTTCTTTCCTGAAAAAGCAAACACTTGGGAGTTCCCTGGTGGCTCAGTGGGTTAAGGACCCAGCGCTGTCACTGCTGTGGCCGTTTGATCCCTGGCCCAGGAATCTCTGCAGGTGGCGGGCACGGCCCAAAAAAATTAGAAAACAAATAAAAGAGCAAAACTGCAGCTATAGCATCTCCTAAATTTTGAGCGATAATATCATGGCTCGTCTTTTTAACTTCTGAGCTTGGGAGGAAGACCGTGTCTGCTTCAAGGCCCCGGTTCAGGCCGGGTAAGGCCTCCTTGGGAATCACACCAGGCGTTTGGGGGTGACTTTGACCTGCTGGGGCCACCACCCCTGCTGGCCTCACTGTTCTGTGCTGCCCTGGTCTGCACTGACCTCCAACAGGTGTTGCTAGATCCTGACACACACGCCTGTGTGCGTGCATCATGCATGTTTGTGCGTGTTTGTGCATAAGCCTATCAAGAGATTCCGATGGGAAGAAATTCTTTAAACATAAAATGTCACTTTCTTCCCTTTTGTAAATCTCGGCCCACCAGGCCTTCCGCGTGAGGTGAGCTCAGAGTTTCTGTGCTCTTGGGGCCTGTGGGAACTTGAACACGTCACGCTTGCTCGGTTTCCTCATCTGGAAAAGGGAGCGTGTGTGCCTCGCTGGCTTCAAAAGGCTCCGGATTAAAAAAAAAGCAATGACTGTGGAGGAAAACGCCGCCCGAGTTAGGAAGTGGACCCCGGGAGGAAGGACAACGGAGGAGCGGGGCTCCCACGGGCCGGTTGAAGCAGCACCTGCAGCTGCCACGGGCTCGGCCGCTGCCGCGGTCACTGTCACGGAGCAGGGCCGTCCGTGCGGCTTCCCGGCAGGGACGGGGCGGCTGAGAGGCCCCTCACGTCACATCAGCTGAGGCGCTCCCGACTCAAAATGCTCCCGTCAGGGGCCGCTTCCCGGGCACTCAGTGCGGACAGTGGGGCGGGCGGGGCAGGCCGAGGGGCAGGTGCTGTTTTTGCCCCTGCATCGTGTTGCGGCATCAGGCCGGGCTTTGGTTTCCGCGGGGACCGCGGCCTAGGTTGTCAGAACCCCAACAATGGGCCGCTTTCCGCTGCCCCTGCCGTCACCCAAAATCTCTCCAAAGACCATGTGACACATGCCGACGTGTGGGGCCTCGCTTGTGAGGGGTCCTAGGATCCATTCCGCTCTACGCCCCCGGCCGCCGAAGCGGAGCTTGTGACCTGAACCGCGTATCCGGGGTCTGCGGTCGCTGGAGGCTCACCCTGCGGGCCTCCCCAGAAGCTGCTGGAAGCACTGGGGGCTTCAGGCAGGTGGGCTTGGCTGGCTTCTTCGTGCATCTTCTCTGCACAGCCAGTTACAACAGCGTGTTGCACCCGGCACGGAGCAGTTCTGACTTAATAAACAGGAGCATTTCACGGTGGTGTGTAACCCTCACAGGGGCCAGCTCTGGGACCCTGGCGCCAGGCGCCACCGCAGCGTGCTGCAGGGTTCTGCCTGCCATGTGCTGACCAGGAAGGGAGTCAGCACCGAAGTACTTTGTGTTCACGGCTGCACAGAAGGCCTTTCAGGCAGAAGGTACAATGCCAGTTCGCGCCAAAACACACAAAAAATGAGGGAAGTTCATTTGAGACTACGCTCTTGTTCTCTTGCTTAGGAGTCGCTTCGTCGAAGGCCCGGGGGCCTCGGCCTTCTGCTTTGCTGACCAGCACGATGCCTGGGGACCCAGCAGCCTCTCTGAGTGTCTGGCGAGGCGCCGCAGGCGTCTGGTCGGAGAGGCTGCGTCTTGGGGAGGCCCGGCCGGCGTCCCTCCTGCCCCAGCTGCCTGCCAGGCTCGTCCGCCCAGGGGGCCCGGCGGGGGGTGCCCGGACGAGGCGGGGGCCCCCCTTCCACGGCTTCCTGGTGGGCTTCGTTCCCACCGGCGGAGTCTGGCCTCACGTGGTCTCCGGGAGGCACAGACGGTTCCAGGGGCCGCAGCAGACCCAGCTCCTCGAATCAGCCCAAGGCGCTCCCCGTCCCAGCAGCGCGGGCTGGCAGCGCCCCTCCTCGGGGGTCCGAGTTTCTCCTGGGTTTCAGCATCCAGCCACTATTCAGCCTCTCCTGCTTGTCCCCGCCCCAGGCAGGGTGGCAGGCCCCACGGCGGCCCCAGGGCAGCGGAAAGCTCCCACCAGTGGCGGTGGGGGCACGCAGGGGGTCCGGGCCTCCGTCCTCACACCTACCTTTTCCAGAAGAGCTGAGGCCTCCCGGATCCTCTGCCTGCGTCTGCCCACGTGGCCCCGTGGCCACAGTCCTGTCCTGAGAGGGCAGCAGTGACCTGGCTTAACCGAAGGCCAGCACCGGTGTGTGACTGTGTGACTGTGTGAGTGTGGGTGTTGTGGGTACGTGTTGGGGGCCGGGGTTAAACACCCGCGGCAGGGAGACCCGACAAGCCTGGAGCTGGGGAGCGTTTAATTACTCGTTAACCCTTCAGCGCTTGGAGAAAGGCTTTCTCACACAGCTCACCTGGAAAGAATGTTCTTCGGTGTAAAACTCGACGCTATTCATAAAAAGCTCCCTTGACTTCACTCTGGCAAACGCCCAGGTCTAGGTTACGTGTCTGAGGAGGGCTTTACACAAATAGAACAAACAGTGTAAAATTTAGCTTCGGCCTGGAATCCCACCCCAGACCCGAGTGAACAATAAGGCCCCGGCTGAAAGCAAGCGCTTGTCCCTTGTGCTAAGGTTTCTGCCGCCTGCCGGCGAAAGCTGTCTTCCCGGAGTCCCAGTTCTGTCACACTCTTACTCGCGTTTGCTTTTGATGACTGTACCATCACAAACCAGCCTTTTGCGCTGTGTCCCAGGGTCACACGGGCCCCGACGAGCAACCCCGAAGCCGCGTTTCACCGACAGGCAGGAGCGGTGGGACGCTTTGGTCTCCTCGGTACCAACGCCCAGAGATGTCGCAACGCCGTTTTGTCTGTGAGGAGAGCGGCCTGCAACCCTGGTCCCAACCTCGCTGGGCACGCCAGCCACACACCCGGGGGGGGGTCCCTCTCAGGGAGCAGGCTGGCTCAGAGGGAGAGTGTGTCTGAGAGTGGCGATGGAGCCTTGTGTTGCATAACCTTTTAATAAGCCTTTTAGAATTACAGGAAAGCCGCAGGCACGGTAAGGTCCCTGCAGGTCCCACCCGGTCCCCTAACGCCGTCCCTTGCTGTGCAGTGGCCACACCGATGAGCCATCGCTCCCGTGTTATGAGCTGAACTGCACACTCTCCTCGGACGTGCTAGCTTTTCTTCAGCGTCCTTCTTCTGTCTTCGGACCCATCCAGCAACCGCGTCCCATTTATTCGTCACGTCTCCTTACCTTCTTCCGGTCCGGCAGGATTTCTTAGACTTCCTCTGTTCCTGAGGGCACTGAGAGTTCCCAAGTACCTTGCCGAAATCGCATGCCTTGGGCTTTTAGAATGTTTGCTCGTTGCTCGTGGCTAGCCCGGGCCACGGGTTTGGGGCAGGATCATCGCAGGGGCGAAGTGACCGTCCCCTTAGAACCTACACGGCACCTGTCGCAAGCAATTCGACTTCTCACCGACAGGGAGGGCTTGATCAGTGGGCGGGGGCAGTGCTTCTCAGGTTTCCCCCAAGTAGCTTTTTACCCCATTTTCACACCGTCCCCATGGAAACCGGTCGCCAGTGGCAGCTCAGAGCCCAGGGCAGAGAAAGGATTCATTTGCATATCATTGCGGGCAGAGAGTCTGCATAAATACTCCGATTTTTCTATATAAGAGATGTGTTCCTTCGCCCTCGTTCATCTACTGATTCCATCATTTACGCTCATCAGCAGGGAGCTTGGAAGTTGCTTTTACTCTGGGGTTTACAATCTAACACAGGCTACCTATCCTGTTGCTCAGAAAGCCCGGTCCCGGCCAGCTCTTCTGGCTCCTTCAGGTTGTCTCCTGCACTGGGCTACATGAGCTCCAGGCTTGTCGTGAATAAATCCAGTCTTAGTTCAAGAATCAGCCATTTCTCCAAGAAGCCCGGTTTCTTGTGCTGGAGAAGGTTTTTGAAATCGAGGTCTGGGCACTGGGTTGCTCCTTATCACGAGGTGCTGACTTCGTTTTTTTCCGAAGCTATTCGGCGGGCCCCTCCGCCAAGGCGCTGCCTCGGCTACTCACAGATCAAACGCCTGCGGCCGGACCTTTTCAGCGTTCACACCGCCTGACCTCCCGTGGGTCCTCTGGGGATGGTTCCGGAATACTTGTACTGCGTGCACGTCCGACTTTCCCCTTGCGGGCTGTGCTTCTGTCCTGAGCTTCTAGAAGGTAGCCGGTGATTTATAGCCAAGCAGCTGAAATAAAACTTAATTGTTTTAAAGGTGACTTTATACAGATGCAGTCTGGAATTCTGCGCTCTCTGTGTGAAAGAGAATTTGCTTCGCAGAAGTCAAGTGTATGAATGGAAATGGTTAAAGTGGGCTGATTATCAGGCCCTTAGAAAATGTTCTCACCAAGTATAAGTTTAATGGGGTCTAAGCTGGAATATTCCAGGTCAGGTATTGACTGACCTTGGGTGAGTGTGTGCCGACGTGGCCCCGAGCTCCCAGGGGCGGGCAGGGCAGGTGGGCTCTGCATTCAGGGAGCACGTGGCTTAGCAGAGAAGATTCTATTGGGCGCCTCTGTCACAGTCATGATGACGCCTGGGAAGCAGAAGCCGGCCTCCTGCTGCAGCGCCACCCTCGGGTCGGGGTCTGTCCACGGCTGACCTCGGGGCAGCCCTGCTCTGTGGGTCAGTCACCTCGCTGCACGCCCGTCCCTCAGGGGTCACCAGGTAGCCTGGAGCCCCAGAGTGCGGTGACACTCGTGTGAGTGCATCTGTCACACTGAAGACCCCGAAAATCTTCTTCTGTCAAGAGAAGCACCTCTCTTTATTTTATTTTTTCTTTTTACAGCTGCACTTGTGTCACTTGGAAGTTTCCGGGCCAGGGGTCGAGTCAGAATTAAAGCTGCCGGCCCGCGCCACAGCGCAGCCACGCCAGATGCGAGTCGCATCTGCGACCTACACCGCAGCCTGAGGCAACGCCGGACCTTTAACCCATGGAGCAAGGCCTTCGTTCTCAAGGAGACTACGAGGGGTCCTTAACCCACTGAGCCACAGTGGGAACTCCAGAAGCACCGTTCTCTTGATTGACACGAGTCGGTGCTTGTGCTGAAGGTGCGAATGAGTCAGTGGGCTAGCTGGGCACTGCTGGGCAGCCCCCAGCCCCGTCACACACGCATGCAAGTGCACACACGCAGAGGCACACGCTCTCACAAACACACGCACGTTTATACACACCTGCACCCCCCAACGATGTGCACACTCGCATGCACATGCGCTCGGGCACGTGCTCTGCTCCTTGTAGGCGGCACTGAGTCCCCCGGGCACAGGCGCGGAGACCCTGGGGAGACGTCTCCACGGTCAGACGTGGGAAACTGCCGCTAATCTTCACCTGAGTTGGGCGTGTCCAAGGGCCTGGAGAAGGGTCGCGTCGTGGAGCCGCCGCGGCACCTGGGCTGTGCACGTCTGTCTGGTCTCTTAGTAAAGAGAGAGGCCAGTTCGCACAAAGCAAATGTGGGGGTCTGATCAGATCAATTACAGTATCGGCACAGCGGGCGCCGCGGACAGTCAGGTACATTCTGCAGGAACCGTGAGACCCCCTGCCCTGCTCGCGCGTGGGGATGGAATCTGGTGAGCCGTGTTTCCAGAGGCACCCGGCAGGCTCCCCGACTCCAGCGACATGCCCAGCATGAGCTGGGGACAGCCACTCTGCCCCTCTGACCTCCGACCTTTGCGGGTGCCGAGGCCCACGCAGGCCCCATCCAGCCTGCGCGGTGCTGGCTCCGGGTGGCTGGTCCAGGGTGGCCCCTCCAGGGTCCGAGCCAGAGCTGAGGATAATTTGTTTTCTTCTTTGGGCTCCTGGACAGGCTGCTGGAGCTGCCTATGAAATCCACTGCGGCTGATTATTAGCGCCTTAAAGATCCCTTTCGATGCTGGCATTTTATCCCCCGCTTTCATATTCGTAACCCTTTTACCTCCTAATATCCCCCGCGTCTGACGGCGCGTCCTAACCTCTGACACCGGGAAGTCAGTCAATAAACCCGGCGCTCTTTGATCCGCAGGATTATGGGGTTGCTTTTTATGCAAAGGGAAACATCAGGATAAGCAAACAGGGAAGGCAGAAACCCCTCCGGAGCAGGAGGGTTTGAAGACCGAGAAGAAACACTTGCAGAGCATTTGCAATGCAAACCCTCCAGGACATCTGAGCCAAGTTCCTCGGAGGCAGGAAGTAAGAGCAGGCCCCGGAGCAGAGGGGGCGTTTCTGCCCCATCCCTTGGGCTGCGGGCACCTTTCTTCTGGCGGTTCACAGCACACACACACCACGCTGTGGTTGTCTCGCCTTGAGGACGCGCACCGGCAGCTTGTGCGCTGGCAGCAGAAAGCAGGAGTGCGGAGAAGACTCACAAATGCGGGCGGTATGACCTCGCAACACTGGCTCTTAGCTCTGACCTAGAGGCGGCAGGTGCCATCTGTTCTGTGGACCTGCCCACCAGCCCCGGGGAAGAACTCTGACCTCTTCAGAAGCCAGCAGGTTTTTGCACACGGCCCGTCTCAACCCAGGGGTTTATGTTTTTCGCTTCCTGCAGGGGGCGCTTTCAGTCTCAGAGCAGGAGGTGTCCTAAAACCTTGCACTTGAAAGGGATGGAGGACTATTTTTGTGTCATTTCCACACTCGTCTGGGAAAGCCTTTGAGTCATTGTTTGAGTTGATGGCAGGGCTCGGAAAACGGACAAGATCCATCCAGAATTTCCGCAGCCTCTGTCCCGGGGGCCCCACTCTAACACCGCAGGGACGTCCACTTCTCCAGAGGGCTTCCCATGGGAGCAAGGGTCCTGAAAACAGACTGGGCGCCGCTTGAGTCTCTGATTCCCTGGGGAGAAGGTGTGGCGTTCTCGGGTGGCCCCCACTCCGCGGCATTACGTGTCTTCTATTACAGTGTGTTCTATGTGCCTTTTACTCATAGGAGGGAAGGGAGGCCTGTGCTTCTCTACCTGCAGGGGAATCTGTGGCTGGGCACTTTGTTTCCAGAAGACCGAACTCATCCTGGGCCCTCCCCCGAGTCTTTGAAAGAGACACTGGAAGTCCTGGTTGCAGCCGCCGATGGCAGTCTGCAAAGGCTTCTCACCCCAGGGGCCTCTGCAGGCTGGGTCCCTGAGAACCGGAGCTGTGGTCCAGCCCAGGAGCTGGAGCTCCAGCCCCGAGCTTCTACCGGCAGCATCCTCAGAGTCGAGTCTTTGGGAGAACAAAACACCGCAGGGCTGGGAATGGTCTACTGTTCTCTAAATCTTAGCATCTCCAACGGGTAAGCTGAGGGGGTTCTGACAATGCTGGTTTCAGGGTAAAATTCCTGGGGCGGATATGCATGCAGATCCAGCTCCAGTGGAAGGCACGGGGAAACCAGCTCATACATGGCCTGGGAGACGGGTGAACCGCAAAATAGCAGAAAAAGGAACAATTGTGCATCGGCTTTCCTTAAAGACGGCAAGAAAGAGATTACAGATGGATCGGTATCCAGTTTCAAAACTGGAGCCGCAAACCGCGGGAGTGGGGAAAGCCTCTGTAAGTGGTAACGTGGAGGAATCAACTGCAAAGGGAAGCGCTGAGGTTTAACATCATAAAAATGTAAGGTTTTAGTCAAAAATATAGTGTGGTCACTGCAGTGGCTCGGGTCACTGCTGTGGTGTGCGTTCGATCCCTGGTCCAGGAACTTCCCTGTGCCTGCAAGTGTACCCCCCCCAAAATGGTAAAAATCAAAAGACACTAGAAAAATATTACAAGTTATAACATATAAAAACTCATATAGTCAATAAGAAAGCTAATTGAAAAATTTAAAAAGGTTGTGAGTATTCAATTTACAACAGAAGATGTACAAAGAGCCAGGAAACTTACATAAACTGTTTAGTCATACCAGTCGGCTAAAAAAATGCACATTTACATAACAATAATATACCATGAATTGCTTATCATTGTAGAAAAAAATTTACATTTTTCAATATTCAGGATAAAAACCAATGTGAATTCTCATGCATGGATACTTGATTAGGTAAACTGAGAAAAAAATTAATTGAAGATGGTGATACTAGTGAAAAGAAAGCATTCTTGCAGTTGGCTTCCTAGTGCTGTTTCTGTTGAATTTTCCTAAATAAATCATTAAAGCTATATATAAACCTCTGGTACAACACAATTGCATTGAAAAGAGTACGACAATCGCAAATGATCTTTGTATGTAATGACAAAGATTTCCATCTTGGGACATGGCACAGGCTGGTCTCTCTGCCAGAAATATTCTTCCCCCAAATACGTGTAAGGCTTGCCCGCGTCCTTCATCCGGTCTGTGCTCAACCGTGACCTTGCTCACTTGTTTGAAATGGCATCTTCCCGCCTCCTGCCCCACCACACTGCCACCACCTGACACCCATGCACTTGGTGGTCAGTCTCCTGTGCCAAGACGGAGGGCCATCAGAGCTGGCCTTGGTCACTTCCACTGCTCAAGCTCCCCCCTGCCTAGCACAGCACAGGGCTGGCACTGGATAAGCGCCGAACTGGGTCAACGCTGTCTGAGTACGTTCTCCCGGCATCCCGCGACATAGCCAAAGTCAATATTATCACACTGGATTTGCGGAAAAAGGGAGGCTCAGAGGTTGAACAGATAAAGCCAGCATTACGTACAATGATCTGGCAGAATCCGAAGTGGAAACTGTCCTGAGACTTTCAGTCAAGGAGCCTTGTTTTTTGGTTGCACATGTGGCAAATGGAAGTTTCCAGACCAGGGGTTGAATCTGAGCTGCAGCTTCGACCCATACCGCAGCTGCAGCAACACCGGCTCCTTAGCCTTGAGCCACAGTGGGAACTCCTCTGAGCTTCTTTAAAGGGCTTTCAATCTATCAGCGGGGTTGGGGGAAGAGACAGGTCTTGCAGTTTCTGAAGAGGAAGCAGCACGGTGTGGGAGTTTAGGAGGCTTCATCTCACAGGGATTTGACAGACGTGTAAGAGTGGACAGAGAAGGGGGCGGAATAAAGGGAAGGTAATTTTTCTTGATCTATTACATTGCCGTAGTCACTCAGATTACTTATTGGCTTATTTCAGTTTTATACAGACACCATAGACTTTGCCAGTTGAGTCAAACATCTGACTACTTTCAGATATGTGAATAGGTGAGAAGATATGGAAAAAACTAGTACCAATGAAAGTAAAGTTTAGAGACAGCCAGCTACAGTAAGGGAACTCGGACTCTCTCTGTTATCACAACATAGCGCTTATTAACTGGTTGCAAACTGGTTAATTTTTTTGCAATGCGGAATCTGAGCTGCATCTGCGACCTACATCACAGCTCACGGCAACACCGGATCCATGGCCCATGGATCAGAGCCAGGGATCGAACCTGCATCCTCATTGATACTAGTCGGATTCGTTTCTACTGCATCACAACAGGAACTCCTTAATTTCTTGAAAAGAGCTACAGAATGCGATATTTAATTCAGACTTCTTTTGTTTTAGGATAAATTTAGTAAAAGTAAAGTTAGGTTGCTGATGAAGGGTGGTATTTAAGAAAATTTATCATGCGTTTTCACTTATGAGTGTGGCCAGTTTGGTTACTGGGCCAACTGGAAACCCTTTATTATGATTGGAAAATTATTGGAAAAGTACACAAAAGTGTTTGGTTTTTTGTTTCTTTGTTTTGGGGTTTTTTTTTTGGCTTTTTTTTTTTTTTGGCTGCGCCCATGACATGGGGAATTTTGGGGGCTGGGAAGCTTCCTTCCTGAGAGTTAGGAAGGTGGACTGTGGGACATGCGTTTTTAAGGCCCGTCATTAGGGCCGTCACCAGACGTGACTACATCACTACTTCTGCTTTGGGATGAGAAAACGTCTTCAATCATAAAACACGATCCCCATTTCCCCAGCCATTTGTGTATTTATCTATTTAGTTTTTGCTTTTCCAGAGTAAAAATGGGAGTCCTCCTCACTGGAGATGTAAAATGAGTGAACAAATTATTAAGATGACAGATAAATGGGACAAAATGCCCGCATCATGCTCTGTTTTCTTTCAGGAAGTTGGTCACACGTGTGATTTTTAGTTCTGCGGCTGCCGTGTCACACAGAGAAACTTGCTCTTGATGGTACGGCTACCTCAGAACTGCCGAGCGCGGGGGTCTCCCTCTGGCCAGGCGGTTTAAAGACTGAGAGAGCTCCTCCAGAGACATACAGCATTGCTCCTTGGGGATTTTTTTTCCCGTCATCATGAGATAAATATGAATTTTTTTTTCTTGTTAGGGCCACACCCACAGCAAGTCTCAGCTGCCACCTACACCACAGCCACAGCAACGCGGGATCCGAGCCGCATCTGCGACCTACACCACAGCTCACGGCAACGCTGGATCCTTAACCCACTGAGCGAGGCCAGGGATTGAATCTGCATCCTCGTGGATACTAGTCATTTTCTTTAACTGCTGAGCCACAAAGGGAACTTCTGCAATATGAGTTTTGTCTTGAAATTAAAGCCTGTTGGGCTATGATTTGTACATTATGAGGCCCTTTTCGTCTATGATCCAAAGTGTGGGGGGATAGAGTTGAAAGCTTGCGCCTCAAGATGTCGCTGTGGATGGGACGTGTTGAACCACCCATCCTGTTGCGGTAGAGGTCGCTTAGGACACTGGCTGTGTTTAGCCAGTGGCTCTTCCTCAGTAAAACTCACTCCCAGCCTTGGCTGCAAAACGACCGCTGGAAATGGTAATTAAAATAATTATGGAAGCAATAGGAAAGCATGATAAGAGAAAAACAAAATTTTAAAAAAATGATTCAGGAAATATTAGCAGCCAACATGCTGCAAATACCCCAGCCCTGCTACCTGCATCTTAATATGTTAAAGCCTCTTGTAATTGCTCTAAGACGAAAGTTACCGCGTAGTGTAAATTCTGTCACAGGGTGATATTTTTCTCTATTTAAGTAAATGCAGCAATTATTGCAACATAAAAAAAGATGCTTAGTTTTAGTCCGAGGAAGGAGTCTGGCCACCTGATCTCAACAATTCTTTTCCCTGCAGATCCTTCTACACGCCCTGTTTCCCGTTTACCCCAATACCACTTCCTAGATAGATTTTCAAGCGTTTCTCATAAATTGAGAGGAAAGCCAGGCTCTTTCGGTTTCACACCTGCCCCACAGAGGGTGAGGTCATGCCTTTATCCCTCCTGTGGCCCTGTCACTTTTTATGCCTCTGATCAGGCGCCTGTGTCAGGCCTGATGGCAGCGCAGGACCAGCCGAGGGGCAGTGGCCGGGTGAGGGCGGGCGGCGAGGGGTCGGCTGGGCCTTGGGAGCAGGTGGCAGTGAACCGCCGGATGCCACCGCTGCCTTTTTGAACCGTCGTCACAGCCGGAGACCTGGAGCCCGCCGTCCGGCTCTGATATCAGAGTCTCCGGGGAAGAGCCCTTGCTGGACACGGTGACGGATGGCTTGTGTGCCCTCCTCGGGAGAGCAGGCCTCCGGGTTGGCAGTCCCAGGCCCCTGTCACTCCGGAGAAAAGCTAAACACTCCCCACGGTGTTTAGAAATGCTATAGTGGGGACTATTTATAAAGGACTAAACACAAAAGCACTTAAGCCCTCGCATCTGGGAAGGCGGTGAGTGCCCGGTGTCTGCCCCCAGCCTCAGGAAGTGGCGGGGCGGCCCAGCGACTCCAGGCTCACCCCCCGCTGATGGTTACAGGGTCACAGCGGGCGAGCCTCAGCCCCGGGCTGCAGGCCCCCACACCACACCCTCTGGGAAGCAGGGGAGCGCGTCTTGCAGGTACCAGACAAGACCAAATGTCTGTGGCGGTCCCGGCCCCCGGGGTTCCCTCCGAGAAGCCAGGATGGGGCATGGCATCAGGCAAGGCTTGTCCTCGGGTGTGGGGCGGATACAAGGCCCAACAGCGACACGGAGTGTGGGCTGAGCGGGGAGCAGAAAGAGGATGATGGGGACGCCATCGGGTGTCAAAGCCTCGGGCGTCAGGGGCTGTTTTCCTTCGGTGAGTCTGGCCCCTGCATCACTCAGCAGACACGCGGTGTATCTTGTGCTCTAACTTCACATTCACCCCAAGCCTGAAATCTCCCGCCCAGCCCAACACGCTCGTGCACAAGTGCATTTCATTCTGAACCGAATCCCTCGTTTAATTCATTCGTATGCATATTTTAGCTCTGAAGACGCAAAACCGCGAGGTCAAGTTTTTTTAAAACTCTACGTGGTTCAATTCCCTGAAGCTCTGTGGTTTCCGTCATTTGGCGAGGCCACCGGGAGCTAAGCCCGCTAGGCACGTTCTGCTTTTGTTTGAAGCCTGAAGACATGGCCCAGGCAGGGAGCCCCCTGGAAACGCAGGTGTGCCCTGGTCGCAGCCCGTCTGTGTCCTGTCGCTGTCGGGGGCCTGGCAAGGGCGGCCCAGTCCCCGTGGCCTTGGTCGGCACTTGATGTCTGGCCTGTGAAGCAGCCCACGGTTGCTGGTCAGCCCGGAGACCGGGTCTCCCGTGGCTCTGTTCTCTCTGCATTTCTCCCCACGGCTTGGGCCTGACCTACAGAAAATCAGGAAATAATGTCTGCGTTTATTCTGTTGTATTTGTGCTTCTGAGGCTGTGGGGCGCGGCGAGGGTCCTTGCGCTGCGAGGGCGGCTCTGTGCTGCTGTCCGGGCTTCCGGGCGGCCACGGTCCCCAGAGGAGGAGCGGAGGGGGCCACGGCTCAGAGGGCCAGAGCAAAGCTTCTTTTTCTGATAAGACGGAGTTCGGAGGCCAGCTGGTCCCCACAAGGCTCCGAGTTACATCACCACCGGGGTGGAGCTGGCCCCAGGACCGGGAGGTGCCAGGCAGGGACCCCGTGGCTGGGGGAGCTGCTGACTGTCTGCGTTCAGGGCAGGAACCCATCATGCTGGCTCGCCTGAGGCCTCAGCGCCCAGGAGGAAGGGGTGTGGAATGTCCCAGAGGAAGCCTGGAGCGGAGGAGGTGCAGGGACTGGGGCTGTGGTAACGTATATGCCTTACTTGCAAATGCTTGGTTTGAAATTTAATTCTAGGAGTTCCCATTGTGACTCAGAGGTTAAGAGTCTGACTTATCAGAATTCATGAGGATGCAGGTTGGAACCCTGGCTTTGCTCAGTGGGTTAAGGATCTGGCGTTGCTGTAACCTGAGGTGGCTTGGATCTGGGGTTGCTGTGGCTGTGGTGTAGACCAGCAGCCGCAGCTCCAATTCAACCCTTAGCCTGAGACCCTATGCCTCAGGTGCGGCCTCAAAAAGGAAAAAAAAATTACTTCTTGCAAGAAGTGCCGTGATAGATCTTCCAGGATTATGTTGAAAGCCAAGTGCTATCACAGAGAGTGAAGCGGCTTAGTCCTCACCATCCTAACCTGCTGTCTACACTCAAAACAGCCAGTATGTGAGTTCCGAGTTAAGCCTAGACTTGGGCACGTTTTGTTTAGGAATGAATAGTACAGTGTATGTTGGCAACTCCCAGCGGCGAACAAGCCCGTGATTTAGCCCAGATTTGCTGGTACCACTATTCCTGTTGACGTGTGACGTGAAGGAAGCGAGGGGTTTTTGCTTGTCTGACGCGGGCGACCCCCGCTTCCCAGGATGCAGCTTCAGTTCCTGGCAGCCGCCGGACTGTCCGGGCCCTTGGGTCCCCACGCAGCCCTCGGTGCTCCCTCTCGGTGGCCGTGCCATCGAATTCCTGCATTCTTGTGGGGATGAAGTGTTTCCAGACTCCTCATCCATTAGGAAGTGATTTTTCTCCATCGGAGGCCCCCTTAAGTCAAACAAAGCCTGAATGCGGCTCAGGAAACTGCTGGGCTGAGTGCATCATGGTTTATTTTTCTGGGGAAAAAAATAAACTATTACTTTGACTAATAACTCCAGTGGAATGTGGGCTGGGAGCCCCGTTGGTCACGTCGAGCCAAGAGAAAGGGACCCCGAGGTCCCCATCACCTACCCGCCCTGGATCTGATGTCGTATGAGCAGGGCTTCAGGCCTGGCCTGTGTCAGGAGTGAAACTGGTCTAAATACTCAAAGCGGGAGAGACCGTTTTGGTTCCTCGGGGTCTAAAAACACACAAACAACCGCAAAGGTTTGTTATTAAAATACTTCTTCCTAAAAAAAATGTTGATATTTATGCTTAACCTTTAGAGAGCATTTCATATATTAAACTGGTGAAAAAAACGCACACAGATGCCTTGGCACAGAGACTGATAGTGCGCTGAGGTGAGAAGAATGCCTTGAAAATGGAGCTGGCAGTAAAGGGTGGTTTTCCAAAAGAGCAGAAGAAACTTCAGCCAGCCCCTCACTGGAGGCCCTCTTATATTAAGGCAGGAAACACTCCTCCTCTGAAAAGCTATGCCAGCCACCTTTTCTACATGTTTTTTATTTTTTTCCTCCGGAAGAATCCCTTTTGAGTCATTAAGACTGGGAGGCAACGTGAAAAGTCTTAGAGGTGTGTCGTGGATTTTGAGTTGGGCTTCTTTCTTTAAGACAGGATGTTGAACTGCCAGTCCTGTGCGTCATTCTAGCCAAAAATCACCGGTTTTCTCCAGGTCATTTCTTTACTCAAACATCGCACTTCAAAAGCTCACAGTGCAGGCCTTGAGCCATCGCCACTTTCTTTGTTTTGCACTGTGCACAACTCGCTCTATCCACCTTCCATTTAGTATCTGCTATTAAAGGTTTTATGAATTAAGAGTTCCCACTGTGGCTCAGCAGGTTAATAACCTGACAGAGTATCCATGAGGATGCAGGTTCGATCCCTGGCTCTGCTCGGTAGGTTGAAGATCCAGCATCGTCGGAAGCTGCAGTGTAGGTCACAGATGCGGCTTGGATCCAGCGTTGCTGTGGCGGTGGCAGAGGCCGGCAGCTGCAGCTTTGATTTGACCCCTAGCTGGAGAACTTCCATATGTAGCAGGTGCAACCCTAAAAAGAAAATAATAAAGTAAAATAAATTAAAATAAAAGTTTTTATGAATTATAAAAATCTAGCCATTAAAACACTTAGAATTGATCATAATAATTTCACAAACCTTCCATGCAATCCCTTTGTGTTTGTGTTTCTGCTTCGAAAGGAGACTCAGCTGGTTGAGGAGAAAGACTTCTTATAGGTGCTCATGGACTTGGCACACGTGCTGGGGCAGGATACACCTTCGAGCCCGCGGGGAGCTTTCTGTAACTATGAGATGATCAACTTTTGGGGTCCAGTGGATCTAACCTGTAATACCAGACAGAGCAGAGGGCTTCGGCTGAAAGGCTTCCTTGGGGTGGGGCTTCGGGTGGCTAATGGGACAAACCTGGAACTGGACGGCCTTGGCCTTGACGCACACCAGCAGGGCCTGGGCTGTAGCTCATTGAAAAGCCATCCACCCTCTACTTAACATTTTCGGTCTTGGCGGAAGATTCTTATTCATTTAAAATGACACCCATCTTCTGGTCCCATGAAAATAAGTGTTTCTGATAAAGATAACGATCTCTATGAGAACACCTGTTTGTGAGTGGAGATCCACGTCTCCGCTGTGGACTGTGAATATTTTCACAGCAATTCTGCTTGGACCTGCTCTCAGAGACTACACATAAGGCTGTTCTGGAAACAGAACGAGTAAGTGTGTGTGGTGGGTTAGCCTGCAGATGGAAATGGTTGATTTATTTTTATTTTAAAAATTGCCTACATGTAAACTGTCTATGCACTCGAGACAGTATCAGCTTCAAAGGGTGGCCTTTCTCCCTCGTGAAAGGGCTGGGAATACAGCATCGATGCACGATTCTTGGGCACAAATTGCTTGACGGGAGACGCGCGCAGAGGTTTTCTGACCCACAGCAATAACCCGGTCTACACCAGCCCAGGACACGCAGAACTGACACTCAGGACCGTTTCTGTTCTGATTTATTCTAATAAGGATCTGCCAATCAAAGAGATCTATTTCATAACCCTTTTAGGAAGTGACAACTCACAACGTGAAAAACCCAAGTTCTTTGCTCACAAGGAGAGAAAAGTTCAAATCACACTAGAGAAACTTTTCAGAAACAAAGCCGTTCAGACCAAAGTCTGGCTGAAAGGCTCACCTGAAAATAGCTGACAGGTTCGATGAAATCTGGTCTCCTTGAAAGGCTGGTCTCCAGAGCTAGTTTCATTTTTCTCGAGAGATGATTCATACACTACAAAACTCGCCACTTCAAAGTGCACCGCCAGCAGACTGCCGTGTGTTCATGGAGCTGCAGACCGCTGTGACATCGAATCCCGGAGCGCGGGCGCAACTGTGCAGAAACTGTGCCCGCCGCGTCTTCCAGTTAGTGTGCGGAGGGCCTGAGCTCAGCTACGTGGCCACGATATCACTGAGAAGCTTTGAGAATTATATAGAAGCTCTGAAATAGCAAACTGTTCCCAAGAAAATTTATAGTGTAACCCGACCATAAAAAAGAATGAAATCACGCCATTTGCAGCAACATGGATGGACCTAGAGACTATTATACTGAATGAAGGAATTCAGACAAAGGTTCTGATATAGATATCCATATGATATTGCTTACTTGTGGAATTAAAAAAAAAAAAGATACCAATGAACTTATTTACAAAGCAGAAACAGACTCATAGACCCAGAAAAGCAAGCGTACAGCTACCAAAAAGGAAGGGGGTTAAGTTAGGAGTTTGTGATTAGCAGATTCCTACCGCTGTGTGTAAACTAGAGATACAACAAAGATTTACTACATGGCACAGGGAACTACATTCAATATCTTACAATAAACTATTATAGAAAAGGATCTTAAAAAGAATAATATACAGGTATGTGTGTAGATGCAGATACATGTGTAAATGTGTGTAACCAAGTCACGTTGCGGCACGCCAGAAACCAACACATTTTAAATCAACTACACTTCAATAAAGACTTTTTTTTTTTAAAAAAAGAAAATGGGTGCTGTAAATTGTCTTTTAAATAGAGGGAAGGCTCATTCAGAATCCGAAGACCCTGGAGTTCCCATCATGGCTCGGTGGTAACGAACCTGACTCTATCCATGAGGACAAGGGTTCAATCCCTGACCTCACCTCACCCAGTGGGTTAAGGATTCAGTGTTGCCATGAGCTGTGATGTAGGTCGCAGACGTGGCTTGGACCCTGCGTTGCTGTGGCTGTGGTGTCGGCCGGTGGCTGCAGCTCTGATTTGACCCCTAGCCTGGGAATTTCCGTATACTGCAGGTGTGGCCCTAAAGTGCCAAAAAAAAAAAATTAAAAATTCATGGACCGTCACCAAAAAGAAAAAGTAGAACTCAGGGAAACCTGAGACACTTTTAGTGCTTCTGTGGGAATTTTAGGTGATGAAATTACATCTGTCTACCTGGACCCTCCCCTGGGAGGCTTAACCCCCTACCCCACTCCCCGTCCCCTCCCCAGAAATCAGGATCAGTGCTGCCAGCCCTTCACCGCCGCCGGATACAGCGAACACGTGCAGGCAGGATGAGCTCTGTCTGGAAGTGGTGTTTTCTGGCGCCAGGAGGCAATAGACAGGGGCACGGTCCGCTCGCCATCAACCCAGGGGCGTCCTCCACCTCTTCAGGCAGAAAGTCTCTTAAATTGAATCATTGTCATTTTCCAGCTCTCAAGGAGGCCAGAAATCACTAAAAACCTCATTTAAACTTTCCATGCTCATTCCCAAGCAAATTTACAGCAGAGGTCAGTCCTTTTGTGAGATTGCTGGAGAGAACTCTTCATCAGAACAGGGGTGTTTTTCTCCATTGTTGGGCCAACCACCTTCCATCAATTTTTCTCGTCATCTCACTCATCTTATTGTGACCTTCATGGGCTAAAAGAAGTACAGCTCTAGCTCTTTCCTTCTGCAAACGGTGCCTCCCCGTGCATGATGCGGTTAATATTGATTATAAATCGCAGTCAGCGCGGCCAGCCCCCTGCAGCCTCCCCCTCCCCCGCCCTCCCGAGGGCAGGCAGAGTCTATTTCCTGCCTTTCACCTGCTGTGAAACACCCCACTTCGGATTTTTCTTCTCTTAAAATGGAATCACCCCTTCTAATTGTATTTGCCGAGAGCCCAAAACCACCAGGACGACTTTGAGTCAGTGACCGCTCGCAGAGGCGGCATTCGAACTTCCAGCCGCGGCCGGCGACTCCTGGCGACCTCATTTCCCAGCAACGAGAGACGATACGCCCGGCACGGGCTCTGGGTCCCCCTGGGTCACTGGCTCAGAGGTCAGTCGAAGGAGAAGCAAGCCTGGGGTCCCCTGCTCCTTTCTGATCCGTATCCCCTGAGGGCACAGTTTGAAGAAACCGATGCCATTTTGATCCAAGACGCGACATCCCTTAATGGGTTTGTCTACGGACGTGCAGAACACAGCAGCAAATGAGGACACTGACCATTAAGGGCCTCCCCTTTTTTTACCATGAGCTTTTCCAGGGATATGAAATTCAACTTTGGCCACTGGGGCTTTCAAAGTGCCCTTAAAAGTCCCGATCACCGTTAGTTCTAGCGAAGTTGATTTGATTGTATGGACATTATTCCTGAGGCTACGGATATAGACTTTTCCATCTAGCTGACTTTAGCATAAAAATAAAATTGAATCATAAGCAATGAAATTTTATCTATTCAACGCTCTCTGTTCTCAACTGCACGTTACTCTTGCCCCCTAAATAGCATGAGATAGATAAAATCGAAATTAACACTCTCCAAGATGATTAGGTCACAAATAGGTTTTATTCAATTTACTTGCACGGTGTCCTTTCTTTCTTAACGATATAGTGGACGTGGTTTTACTTATTATTAAATTGTGGAATAGAAAGGAGTGTTGTATTTCAGAAGAAAACTACCAAAAAAAAAAAAGGCAGTGCAAAATACTAACAAAATAACAAAAAGCAGAGGCTGCAGCAACATCAATAGTGAGAATACGTGTAAATTCTTAGAGATCAGTCCTTTCCTCGGGGCCAGATTCTCTGCTGAGGCTCTGGACGGATTCAGGCTGGACAGTCTGACCCTGAGGAAGCGAGCCACCTGGTGTGAAGAACTGAGGCTCGTCTGGAGACACCCGCCGGAGGTTACTAGGGCCATGTGGGGGGCAGGGGTAAGGAAGGGCCTCAGAGCCCAGGCGGGTGCTGCACCAGGAAAGGGTGTTTTTTGTTGTTGCTGCTGTTGTTTGTTTGTTTGTTTTATTTTTAGGGCCACACTTGCAGCATATGGACGTTCCCAGGCTAGGGGTCAAATCGGAGCTGCAGCTACCAGTCTACACCACAGCCAGAGCCACACCAGATCCGAGCCACGTCTGCAACCTACACCACAGCTCATGGCAACACCGGATCCTTAACCCACTGATTGAGGCCAGAGATTGAACCTGAGTCCTCATGGATACTAGTCAGGTTCATAACCTTCTGAGCTACAGCAGGAACTCCCCCTGTTTTTTGGGGGTGGGAAGGACGTTTCCAGGGAGGGTGAGGGACCTGGGAAGGACGGTGGGGGTTTGGCTGGGACAGAGCCTGAAGGCCGATGCAGGAAGGCGGGACAGTCTCGGCAGCTTCCAGGTGGGGACCGTGGCCTCTGGCTGACACAGGATGACGAGGGTGCCCTGAATTGAGGACTTTGTGCAGATGTGGGCAGGCAGGAGCCAGTAAGACCTTTACTCAGGTGGGTGCCGGCAGGGGATCTGCCTGTCCCAGCGTCTTGGCAGCGGCTGGCGACTGCGGAGGTACCAGGGGCATGGGGGTGGGCGGTTAGAGGGACCTGCCGTGTTCAGCACCCACGAGCGGGGAAGGGGCCGAGCGGGTTTCGTCAAGGCCACTCAGGGGAAGACAGGCGCTCCCCTCGAGGCTCAGAGGAAACAAATCTGACTAGTATCCATGACGACGCAGGTCCCACCTCTGGCCTCACTGAGTGGGTTAAGGATCTGTGTTGTCGTGAGCTGTGGGTCGCAGATGCGGCTCAGATCTCACATTGCTGTGGCTATGTAGGCTGGCAGCTGCAGCTCCGATTCGACCCCTAGGCTGGGAACCTCCATATGCTGCGGGTACAGCCCTAAAAAGACAAAAAAGAAAAAAAAATAAAGATCAATGTTTTCATAAGGGCAGACAATTAAATTGCAGGCAGTCTTGGGAGAGTTAGTGCATCAGACCCGGGAAGTACAGAGAAAGGAGAGTCAAAGCCTGGCTCTGAATTTACCAGCTGTGTGACCTTTAGCAACTTACTCAACCTCTCTGAGCCTCTAGTTTCCTACCTGGCAGAATAGAGATAAGAATGGACTCTTACCGGGGTAATGTGAGGGGTGAAGGAGAGACTACGTGTGAAATGCATAGCATTGAAGGCTCTTTTGCTTCTCGCCCACAATAGTGCACATGCCACGCAATACCCAACACCACGGCCAGTTTGTAATCATAATTTTCAAAGATCTAAATCAATGTATATAAGCTTTTACTACATGAAAAATTTGCATTTGAAGGAATCAAGGCAGACAATAACATTATTTTTTAAGGTTCTGGACATGTTATTAAAGACCATAATGAACAGAAAAAAATGATAAACAATGCATATATATATATGGCTGCCAGTTTTACTCATTATCACTTCATGTTTCTCATCTAATATGACCCCCAAGGTGTGCATGTTGGGGGATTCTAATTACATTTTGATGAGGAAGTTTGAGTTGACACTGGGTTGACTCTTTTAAGGTAAAAGGACACTCAGTGTGTGAAAAATACCAATTTTTGAAATTACTGAGAACATAAGGAAAAACCAGTACCGTCTCTGGAAGTTCTGCCCCTGGAGAGTAGGGTGGTATTTTCAGGCCAGGGGGCTCACTCCATCCTCAGGCCGTCTTTGGCATCTCAATGTAAGATATTGCCTCGGATGGAGAAAATGGGTATGCCAAAATTAAAAGAAATTGTTGTGTCAAGATCCCCTATTGCTTCCTCTCATATTCTCTCTCTTTTTTTAAAAAACTGTTGCAGTAGAGTTGACTTTCAATGCTGTGCGAGCTCCAGGGGCACAGCCAATCAGTCAGTTATGCGTAGACACACAGCTGTTTTTCTCAGGTTCTTTCCCCATCTGGTCCACACGGAGTAGTGAGTGGATTTCCCCGCGCCTACAGTCGTTCCTGGTTAGGTGTCCACTTTCTGTTCAGTATTTGCTGTATGATGCTGAGACCCCGCACTCCCTCCCTGAGTCACACCCGCTCGACAGTGACCTTGGCCTTGCTGACTTCAGTAGGATGACCCCCCCCCAAAGAAACGAACATTTCCATTCTCCATGCGTATAAATGGCGGAAAGTCAGCTGCACAGAGGACCTTTAAGCCACATGTCCAAGGACATATCCAGACACATGAAAACAGAGCCAGGCAGCGGTCCTGAAGACGTTGCTGACACAATGTTTGTGCATCCCCCCGGTTCAGGTGCTGAAACTGTAATCTCCAACGGGACGGTGTTTACAGGTGGGGACTCTGGGGTGTGTTCCGGGCAGGATGGGGTGGGGGCTTGTGATGAGAAGAGACAGGAGGGGCTTGCTTCCGGTCTGCTTCCCGCTCTGTGAGGACACCGGGAGAAGGTGGCCGTCTGCACTCTGGGGGAGGCCCCTCACCAGACACCGGCCGCCCCGACACGTTGATTTCAGACTTTCAGCCTCCAGGACGGACCCTGACAAGAAATGTTTCTGCTGTAGAAGCCACCTCATCTGTGGTCACTCGTTACGGCAGCCTGAGCTGCGGTGCAAAACCCAGAATCCAGGGAGGGGCCGTGCGCTTCCCAAGGTCTTCCCGTCCTGTGATGAATGATCCTGGTTTAAGGTTAAGTGGAATTTACTCTAAGTGACTTTTCCAGGAAACAGTAATATCCCTTATCTGATTTTCTCCCTTACCCCTTGGCTAATGAAGTAAACTAATGGCAGCATTAGTTACTACGCATTAAGAGACTCAGGCGTATTTCATGAGTGATGTTTACTCACCCTGCCGGGCCCTCCCGCCAAGACCTTTTATCTTGGCTCTGCAATCACGCACCTCGCCGTTGTCTGTTTCGCGTATGCCCTTGGACTTGGGTTTCTCACAAGCATTTCTAATGTCACGGGCTCCACGCTGAACTTGAGATCTTCTCCGACACAGCTCCTTCCCGACCCCAGCTCTCGCCAGCTCCGCAGCCGCGTATGTCAGATGCAGGGATCCCTCCTTTTCACGCCCGTCTGTCTGGACCTGGCGTTCATCCGTCTGAGTCGGTCAGTCACCACGGTCTTCAGGACTCAGCCCAGTTTTACCCCCCACCTGCCTTCCCCATGGTACCCTGGCCGGCGTCTTCCAGCTCTGACCTTGGCCATGATGTTTTCTTTGCGGGAGGAGAAATGAAATTTTAAGCCTTTTAAGTTATTTTTTGGCTGCACCTGTGGCGTGCAGAAGTTCCCCAGGGATGGAGCCCGCACCGCAGCGGCGCCGGGAGCCCCAGCAGCGTCGACAGCGGATCCTTAACTGCTGAGCCGCCAGGGAACACCTAGATCTTTCCTATATTAAAATTAGAAGATATCTGGAGTTCCCGTCGTGGCGCAGTGGTTAACGAATCCGACTAGGAACCATGAGGTTGCGGGTTCGATCCCTGCCCTTGCTCAGTGGGTTAAGGATCCGGCGTTGCCGTGAGCTGTGGTGTAGGTTGCAGACGCGGCTCGGATCCTGCGTGGCTGTGGCTGCGGCGCAGGCCGGTGGCCACAGCTCCGATTAGACCCCTAGCCTGGGAACCTCCACATGCCGCGGGTGCGGCCATAAACCCGCGGCCATAAAATGACAAAAAGGCAAAAAAAAAAAAATAAATTAGAAGATATCATCCCAGTACATTTCACCCTTCAATCAATCTTCTCTTCCCTCTCGGTGGCCGACCAGACCTGGGGGCTCTGGTCAGGTGCCTCTCCTCTCTGTGTTTTATCATTTTCACCAGCTCAGTTTCCATTGCTCCTTGAATTTCTCCAGAGCTGTTGTCATTCAGTTTCTTAAAAATGATACACTCCTCTTCATCAAGGGATCCTTCGCTCTGTTTCTTCTGCCTGGGGTACCCTGCATCCCCCGCCTTCAGGTCTGAATTTAAACGGTACCCCACCCCCTCCAGCTAGCTCTGCTCTGTCCCTGACACCGTCAACATTACATGTTCTTTATAGGATGTTTCATAAAACCCCGCTGCTTCCTTCACAGTGCAGATCATCTTTGTGACTCTTTAACCCTATGGGGACTTATGTGTATAATATACGTGTCCCTATGAGCCTGAGAGTGCGTGAATTTACTACCGTATGTACACCCAGCCCAATGCCTGATAACAGCAGGCACTCAAAAGATGGATGGATGGATGGAAGGCTGTGTGGACAGAGAAACGCTGAGGGGATTTTAGAATATTTACAGCAAAAAAAATTTAGATCATCCAAAGGAAATCAAACTTAATCAGCTGGGAAACACGAGAAAGATAATACACCTTGGTGCGATTCGTCTAGATTTACTCTACGTTCTTTAAAGAAATCACCTTTTATTTTATTTGGGGGGCAGCTAAAAGTCGCTTCTTGGAAGCTCAATAATGTTTTTTTGAGGAATAGGCTAAGAAAACCAAGGGCAGGATTACTTAGAAAACATTTCTTCTTTTTTTTTTAAATAAAGCTCTGCAGGTGCTGATTTGGGCATGTGACAGAAGCGTGCAGCACCTTCCATCTCCCGCTGGTACCGGAGGAACGCATGTGCCGCAGAAAGCCGGTTTCCAGCCGTCCCAGTCTCGTGCGCAGGGGTGGTGCCGGCGCCCGCCCGCTCCGGGGAGCCGTCACTCGCACATTATCGCGCCAGCCTGGCTTCAGGTCCTTACCGCCTGCCTAGGCTTGCCGTGTTTTCATCTCTTCCTCAGACAGATTTTTTTTCCCCGTGGATGACTGTAAAATCACATCTTCAGGACCCTTACCTGCCACACTGAATTGTGAATTTGTCGTGGTGGATTAGATTAACCAAAATGGCCTTAGAAGAAAAATCGCGATGGGCGCTTCCCAACCTCAAATACTTCCTGTCACTTTTTATAGAGACACTACTTTCTGTAGTCTGTTCTCACACGCTGTTTTCATATATCTCATGCGCTCAAAGATGCATTTGTCCCAACCTTCGGTGCCCTGAATTTAAGCTACTGTGTAAATGTCTACCTAAGCAGTCAGGGTGAGGATTAGACACGTAGCATCAGAAGTGGAGGCAGAGAAGGTTTAAACTGTTGGTTTTCAGTAAAGCGAAACATGCAGGGTACTCACATCCTTCAGACATTTAAAATCATGCACTGGGGAAATTTAATAAAGCTTATTGGCATTCTGAACTTAAAAACTGATGTCAAAAGAATTTACCAAGGGACTTCCCATTGTGACTCAAGGTTAATGAACCCAACTAGTATCCACGAGGTTGCGGGTTCCATCCCTGGCCTCACTCAGTGGGTTAAGGATCTGGCATTGCCGTGAGCTGTGGTGTAGGTCGCAGACATGGCTCGGATCCCGCGTTGCTGTGGCTGTGGCAAAGGCCGGCAGCTGCAGTTCGCTAGCCTGGGAACTTCTACATGCCACAAGTGTAGCCCTAAGCATGAAAAAAAAAAAAAAAATAGAGAGAGAGGAGAGGGGGTGGGGAGGGGAGTTTGCTAAGAATTTATCCAAGTGAACAGATGTCTTGAAGCATTTCCCTTAGTCCTTTGATTCTCATCCACTTCCTTTATCAAAAAAAAAGAAAAAAAAATTAACCGGTAGGATAATATCTGAAAAACACCTTGAAAGACATTTCCTATCAGCCAAAACCAGTATTTCTCTGTTGTGTTGAAACACATAGAATTTTATATTTACATTTTATTTTAGCATTTGGAGGTGTTTTCTTTCTTCAAATAAAAAATTATTTCTTCCTACTTCAAATGTAATTGATATTTATTATAGAAATAAGGGAAGTACTTATAAAAATTGTGTATAATCCCCTAGAATCCTCCTACATGTATCTATTTCCTCAAAAATGGGATCATAGAGGAACAAATTTTATAGTTTTTCTCGTAAAAAAATGGACATTTCCTATGCTTAAAGTCTTTCTTGATGACCTTAAAATTTATATTCCACACTTTAATAAATGATTAGCTTATTTCCACTTTCCTTTTTTATATAAAAAACAAGGATATAGGAGTTCCCTTCGTGGCTCAGTGGTTAACGAATCCGACTAAGAACCATGAGGTTGTGGGTTTGATCCCTGGCCTTGCTCAGTGGGTTATGGATCCGGCATTGCCGTGAGCTGTGGTGAAGGCTGCAGACGCGGCTCGGATCCCGCGTTGCTGTGGCTGTGGTGTAGGCCACAGCTCCTGTTAGACCCCTAGCCTGGGAACCTCCATATGCCATGGTGCGGCTCCACATAAAGGCAAAAAGACCAAAAAAACAAAAAATAAACAAACAAGCAAAAAAAAACAAGGAGATAAACACCTCTGTATCGATAGCTTTGAACACTTTTAACTAGTTCCTCATGAAAATTCCTGGAAATAAAATTGTCTGGATAAGACATTCATATTTTTTAAGAAATGTGATAGACATTGCCTGATCACACCCCAGAAAGGCTGCCCGTATGCACATGTCTAACTGCAGTGAGTGAGCGTTCCCAGTTTTCTCTCAACCTCACTGCTAATGGGAATTATAACCTCTCAGAAGCACGGTGGTTTAAGGGGAGGAAAAAATGAAAATTAAATGCTATTTAAAAGCGCTGGTACTCTTTCTTTTATGAGATAACTGGATTTTTGCACGCCATCTATTTGTTGTCTGTGTTATTTACCATTTGGCTTTTGCGTCATGGATGTTGACAAAAAGTAAGAACACTTTTCATGTTCTGGTTACTTACCTTTTCCCTCTGAGGCCACTGATATCTAAGTAAGTGCATGAAGCTTCAGCTCCAGACATGACAGAGAAGTTGGTACCAGACATACGCTGTGGAAATAGACAGACAAAAACACAGGGGAACTTTAGGAGAGAACTTGAGTGTTCCCACGAAGGGCTGCGGGGTCAGCCTCAGCTTGACAGAGCCCGGCCTGGGGAGCCCTCTCACAGGACGGGGCGACCAGAGAACGCAGATGGGAAATGCCAAGGGACTGTGACTTGCGGGGTGGCTGGTAGAAATGAAGGCACCTCAGGAAGGGACCCCAAAAAATCCTAGAGTTCTTCTAAGGTCTTTGGCCAACTCAAAAGCTGCACATGAATAGGGAAAACTCCAGAAGCCCCAGTAGCAAACAGCTGGAAGGGGTGAGAAGGTGCCTTGCGGAAGTGGAGAAAGCACTGGATTGACCCTCAAAAAAAAAAAAAAAAGCTGTGACACAGGAGTTTAGCTATAAGCAATCTTTGGTGCTGTGATAATCTTTTGCCTTAGGGTAAAGGCAAAATTAAAACAAACTCATGGCAAGAAAGCCTGAAACTAAGCTTCGGGGACGGAGGTGATATGCTGGTAACCTAAATGAAGACAAAACAAAGCCTACTGTTCCCCTTAGGAAAAACAAACAAACAACAAACAAAAACACTTGCATGCCTTTTCCCTTCAGCAGCAGGATGCTGCTTTTCAGACAACTCTCCTCAATAACCTGGTGAGAAAAAATTGCCCAAACTGCTCCACATTTAATATCAGACATATTTTAAACTAGTGAAGATGTTTCTCTGTAAAACTGGGACCAGTTTAGATTTTTCACATTCCTGGCTCCCTGCTTCCCTGTTCAACTGCTATTCTTCTTTCCTTGGTTTATTCTGAGCTTTCTCCCCTTAGGTCAAATATCACCTTACACGATATTTGTGCTCTTCCTGCAAACAAAATCCACTTTTTGTGTCATCCGATTCATAGCCCATTTCCTTAGAGACACAATCATTGGTTCATACACAATACAACCAGCTTTCTGTATCCACGGGCTTTGCATCTGCCTTTTAACCAACTGCGGATCAAAAATATTTGAGGGAAAACATTCCGTAAAGTTTCAAAAAGCAAAATTTGAATTTGTCCTTTGCTGGTAGCTATTTATATAGCACTTATATTGCATTTAGGACTAGTTAGGTAGCTTTCACATTGTTTAGGCATTTTTAATCATCGGCAGATGGTATATAGTACAGGGGAGAATTGCCTAGGTTCTATACAAACACTATGCCATTTTATACCAATGCCTTGATTTGCAGATTTTGGCATCCACGGTGGTTGTGGCACCCACCCCCACGGATACCAGGGCACAATGTAACCATCTTGCTCAAATAATGGCATTACATGCCTACATTACGATAAGTGCTGTAGTCAAGAAAATGCTCTAATTAAATTCCACAAAAATTTTTAATTTACCAAGTTTTCTTTAAACAGGTCTTTGATGGACCACTCTTAGTAAACGCCTGCTTGTTCTGCAGCAAACATCCTGCTGACTTCTCGGAATCAAAATGGTCTGCGGTGCGGGAGAGTCTTCTGCCTTCCCCCGTGAGGAGTCTCACTGCATCTTTTCCCGGTCCTGGTGGTCACATGACCTGAGCTCAGCCAATGAGATGCCCTCCTGTGATTCTGCGCCCTGGGCCAGAGGTGTCAGGGCTGAGGAAGAGCTGAGGGCCATTCATCCCACGGACACAAGTGGTCCAGGCACCTCTCACTACCAGGCGTGGCTGTAGCTCTTGCATCCCAGGCCCATGAACATGGTGAAATCTCTGCGCCACCTCCTATTACTTTTATTATAAAACCCCTCTGCTTGCTTTGGACCGTCAGGCTCTGTTATTTGCCAACAAGAAACCATAGGAGGTTAACCCCAAGCAGCCCCCCTTGGGGCAGTCAGACCTACAAGCTAATGGCGTCTTAGGACTAGGATACTCTGAACTTATTGCCCAGTAAAGTTTGGACATGAATATTTGCATGGCTCTAACATTAGAAACAAAACATCAAATTAGGTTTGTTTTAACTTATTTGGTTTTGATTAACCCCTTGATTGGTTGTATGTATGTATTAACAACATATAGTTTAAGAAATGGAGAGTACCCAGATCTTACCATCCGTAACTTGCCGTGTTCATTTAAAACCACCACTGTGTAATCCTACTGTACATTCTTTTTCTTTTCTTTCTTTTTTTTTTTTTTTTTGGAAACTGGACTGATATTTCATGTCTCTGTTGATCTGGCCCTTTTGCTTTTTCTGTGCTTTCTCTAATATTTTAGAAAATCTGTGACTTTGAAACAAACAAGAAAACGAAAAGAAAAACTACCCATAATTTATTTCTTGGACTGACTAACCAATTTAATTCATCTCAAAAATGCTTCTTTGTTCTGTCTTTCCAGATTGAACAGTGTAAATTTTCCTAGCAAGGGTGGGCTTCCAGAGGAAGCAGATCCTACAGGAATTCTCAGTTACGTTTCTATTTCCCAAGCAGTGGCCCTTCTTATCCTTTCGTTGTTGTTCAGATGTGGTTTTTAGACTTCTTTTTATTAACTTTAGCATTTTCTGAAGAGTCGATCTAATCACCTGTAACCACCTTACAATCAAAAAAACGCTTCCAAAGCAACAAATTATTGCTAAAAATCTAGGAATATGTTTCACACTAAACAGGTTTATCATTTATGCTAATTAGAAGGGAATCTCGTACTCAGGTAACGGAAGGAAATAGAAACAGGGTTTTATCATGGGTGGGGGTGGAGTCACACCAGCTTGTTGGCTTCCCGTAATTAGAATGGAAATACGGCTGGAAATTGGTGTTGTTTTATTGAGATCTCCAGCTCAGTCAAGTCGTATCAACAAGTGGTTTCCCTTCTGAATTTTGTGGATTAGCGATCTTTAGTGCCAGAATTATGTTTCTCCAAGAGAATAGTCATAGATGCTATTACTAGTTTGTGAAATAGTAAAGGTAATTGCAACCCATTTAAAAGAGGAAAGCCACAGTATTTCTGCTTGTTAGTATATTTTTAGTGCTTTGAAGCAATAATTGAATAAATGTGCAGAGCAATCGAAAAGTATTGTTTCACAGAGCTTTCCTTCAGTGAACAGGACCAAGCCAGAGCCTCACTCCACACTCAGACGCCATTGCTTATATGGTTTTTTTCTTGGACACTCCATTAAATGCTTTCTTTCTGCCCTTGGATGAAATATCTAGTAAACTCCTAAAAGAAATTGAAAGAAGTGTTTACATCCCTTTGAGATTTTATGAGGCCGTGACCCATATTATAGACCTATAGCAGAATTGTCAGAAAAACTATCTCATTGACATTCACGATGGTTATTGAAATACAGCCAGATAACCTTGACACTGGGAACATTTATGCCCAAATAATCTCAATAGTAATTTCCTCAGGGAGTGCTTTAAAGTAAATACAAAATAAATAGACATAAAAGAGAAAGACGACTCTACATAAACGCATAGTAGCGGGTGTCTTAAATATCTACAGCTGAAGAGGGAGAAGACCCCACACTAGTCATGTTGTGAAGTCGTCCTTAACGAGTAATTAAATTAAATCTATGGAGCTGAAGGACCCGGATTCTGCAGGAAGATTCCTCCTTCTAACAATGAGCGCAGTTTCGCCCTTGGGACGTCTGGCCTGTGTGATTCTTGCCAACATCATCTGCTTTGGAGACACCAAATTTTTTTTTTTTTTTGGCTGCACCCACAGCACATGGAGGTTCCTGGGCCAGGGATTTAATCCTAGCCTCAGCAGGACCCCGAGCCACAGAGACAATGTGGGTCCTTAACCCAGTGAGTCGCCAGGGAACTCCTTGGTTGCTCTTTCGCTTTTTTTTTTTTTTTGGCCATATTTTTCTGTAGTGCAATTTTAACTCTAATCATGTGATAAATGAAGAACGTATGACATTCTCTTACCCAGGGGAGGGGTGGGAGAAGCCCCCTTCCAACTGGGAAGGATCCGTCAAGCTGGAGACAGGGCCTGCCGTGGGCAGAGTGACATTCCCTCTGCAGAGTCCACCCAACAGCCCACGCAGAGCTCCTCACAGGAACGACCTGACACCCGTGGCCGATTCGGCCCTAAATGCTGCAAAGAAGGGTTCAGTTAGGGAACAAAACGATAAAGTCACCACCCCTCTGTTTGACTCTGCAGACTCAAGAGGAAAACGGAGAATGTCTCATATGGGTCAGCCTTTGGGAATAAGTTTTGAGGAAAAGCAGAAGCCCGAGTGAAGGAGGTAGGTATTGCAATACAAAAGTCTGGCAAGAGGCGGAATATTTACAATGAAATCACAGCCTTATGGACGATACAGAAAAAGTCTAGATGTTAATATTCAAAATTCATTTTTGTATGCACAGGTCAAAGTACAAATCACCGAATTATTCAGTGATAGAATAGTAGTCTTCTCTAAAATTGCAACTGACTGCCGCCCTCCCTGCTCCTAAGGGAGCAGTGGCACGTCCCTTCCAAGTCCATGGCCGTTTCTCAGCAGCAGGTCCTGATGAGCTACCCTGGTGGGAAAAAGAAAAACAAAGAGAGAACAAATCTTCCATCCCCAGGAAATAAGTGGAGGTTTGGGAGAGGAAAGAGAAGTGAGAAAGGAGAGGTGAGTGTTCCTGGGCAAAGACTCTGAGCTCAAGGGGACCCTACAGGGGGGGTTTTGGGAGGAATTTGGGTAAGAGGCTGGCGAGGCGGTGTGCACGGAGAGATGAGCCTAGGCAGGAGTGAGACAGAAGCTTCATCAGGGTCAGAAACCAGAAGAGACCTGGACTCATCTTGGGGCAGAGAACACATTTCCCATTAGACAGAGATTAGGGATTCTGACCCCAGTAGGTGGGAAAATAGTTTCCACTGTTCATAGCGGCACTATAGCCAAGTCCTGGAAGCAAACAAAGTGTCCATTGACAGAGGAATAGATAAAGAAGATGTGGCACAAACATACAGTGGAATACGACTCAGCCGTAAAAAAGAGCGGACTGATGCAACTGCAGCAACGTGGATGGACCTATAGAGATTATCATACCAAGTGAAGTATGTCAGCCAGAGAAAAACAAACAACATACGATATCACTTATACGTGGAAGCTAAAGAAAGATACAAATGAACTGATACACAAAACAGATATAGACTCACAGACGTAGAAAACAAATTTTATGGTTATCAGAGAGGAAAGGGGGAGGGTAAATTGAGGTTGGGATTAAGATACACACAGTACTCCACATAAAACAGATAAGCAACAAGGATCCACTGTGCAGCACAGGGAAATACACTCAGTATTTTGTAATAACCTAAAAGGGAAACTAATCTGAAAATATACTGAGTGTAGTTCCCTGTGCTGTACAGCCGGCCCTTGTCTGTTTTATGCAGAGTGGTACGCATGCCCAGCTATACATATAGTGCGTTGCTGTACATCTGAAACTAACACAACACCATACATCATCTACATTTCAATTAAAAGATAATAAAATTGGGAAAAAGGTCGCACAGACACAGGTGATGTAGAGGGAAGTATTTAATCACATACAAGTCAGCACAAGAGTGAATTGAAGACTCCGCACGGTCAGGTTGGCTTGTGAAATTCCTGAGATAGAGTGACGGCCTTGATGCTGGATCTTCTGCTTTCCACATGCAGCCAAGCATTTTCATGCTCTTTCAGTTCATCCAAGTTACTGCGTTGAGGCTTCAGAGCAGTCCTGGGGAAATACTAAGTTCATTTCCAAATGTGAGATGAAAACAAAGAAAGATAAATGATGACAGGCGAAGTCATTTCCCAAATTTAATGCAATGGTGATAAGGAACTCTGGGTTTTCTTCATACCTAGTGTGGTATAGTATCCACCAGACCCACTACATTTTTTAATTTAATTTTTAATTTTTACCTATGTATTTAAGTATTTGGCTGCGTCTGGGCGTATGGAAGTTCCCGGGCCAGGGACCGAGTCTGAGCCGCAGCAGTCATGACCCCAAATCCTTAACCACCAGGCCATCGGGGAACTTGGCAGGCCTCCACTGTTTAGGCACTAGGCTCCCACAACCTGAATTCCAAACACGCTTTCCACACAGCAGCCTTGTTTACATGTCGTGGTTGTGCCAGAATGTTCCCATGAACCAAATACAGAGATGGATACCACCTGTGTTATGGATGGACCAATGATCTTTAAAGGATAACAGCACATGGAGACACACCTAATAAGGAAAATACATCCGTAATAAATTCGGTTTCTAACTTTCTTTATTACAAAATTTCTCTCTGCATCTTGATGAAATGACTTTGAAAATCCAGCTTGTGGGGGTTCCCGTCGTGGCGCAATGGAAATGAATCCAACTGGTACCCATGAGGATGCAGGTTCAATCCCCGGCCTCACTCAGTGGGGTAAGGATCCGGCGCTGCCGTGAGCTGTGGTGTAGGTCCCAGATGCGGCTCAGATCTGGCGTTGCTGTGGCTGTGGTGTAGGCCGGTGGCTAGCTCTGATTTGACCAATAGCCTGGGAACCTTCGTATGCTGCGGGTGTGGCCCTAAAAGACAAAAAAAAAAAAAAAAAAAAAAAAAGAGAGAGAAAAGAAAATTCACCTTGTAATCATAAAATGTCATTGCAGACATAGCGAGATAAAAGACGATGTGTGTGTGTCTGTCTACAGTGTCCAGAAAAGAGAGCAATCTGTCTCTAATTTTCGAAAGTCTTTTGGCCTGCCGCGTTTTCTTCGGCCTGCCCGAGTCGTAATTAAAGACGCCACCTTTCCTCTCCAGCTGTCGGTACCAGGCACGGGTCAACAGGAGCGCGGACGCCTCCGTACCTTTCTTCACAACCACTATTTTCACAGACTTTTAAAGTCAGTTCAGCAGCAGATTTAAGAAAATGATATTCTTCAGCATGACCTTTCTTGGGTTTCACGAGAACATCCAACCAGCATTTCCAGCAAGGTTTATTGATTCTGGCAGTGATTTTGCGTTTTTTTTTTTCCACCGACAGGTGATGACTTTTATTAACCTATTTTATAATCTCTCCATTTAGGGAAATCAGGCCCACTTGAATTTTGCAGCTGACAGAGCGGGACAGCTCCTTATCTCCAGCTTCAACACTGTCATTACGAGCTGAGGTAAAGTGCAGGTGAAACGTGGGCCATGATGTATAATAAGAGCCTAATGACACACACACTGAATTCATTGAAAGTGACTTTGCATGGACCCCTTAGACCTAGTGTTCCAGCCACATTGTAGGGGAATTCTGTTACCTTCAGTTGGTTAAAGAAAATCAGAGAAGTCTGTTTACAAATCAAAGTAACAGCAGATTGGCATGGCTAGAGACGATTGCACTATGAGAGGTAAGCCGAAGACAAATGTCATATGATATCACTTACAGGTGGAATCTAGAAAAAAAATTAAAACTAGGCAAATGAACTTATTGACAAAACAGAAGTAGACCTAAGGACATGGAAGATAAACTTCCAAAGTGAGGGGAGGGATAAATTAGGAGCTTGGGATTACCAGATACACACTCCTGTATATAAAATAGATATCAAACACAAACCCGCTATACAGCACAGGGGACCATACTCAATATTTTGTACTAACCTATGAGGGAGAAGAATCTGGACAAGAATGTATTTGTCCCTGAGTCACTCTGCTGCACACCTGAAACCAACACGACACTGTAAATCAACTACACTTCAGTTTTTTTTTCCTTTTTTTTGTAAAGAGTTAGAGTAGATCATGTCATCCATCCTAGATCTTTTAACCAAGTAACATGGAAATAAATACTTGGAAGGAAAAAAAGCAAGCCCAGAGTGGTGGCCTTTAGTTACCCCGAGTCCTGCAATCACCAGCCCTCGGGGGGCGGCCCATGCCACTCAGAGAGCGGTCCTCACCGTGTTCGCAGGCCGCCTTCCTTCCCACGTGCTAACTCGGAAATGCAAACCACGTCTTGATGCGACCAGAGTCGGCCCTTACGGCCACCACCCCTGCTGGCTCGCGTCCCCCTGGTTCTGTCTGTGGTCAGTTCTCAGGTTGTTGTTCCCGCTGCACCGTAACCGTCACTTTGTCATGGGTGGATGTGGAAAAGCTGGATTCTTAAAGGGTCCAGTTTTACAGATGCACAGTCCTTCACTGCAGAGTAATAGACACAATTTTTTTGGTTTGTTTTTGCTTTTTAGGGCTGCACCCTCTGCATATAGAAGTTCCCAGGCTAGGGGTCAAATCAGAGTTGCAGGTGCTAGCCTACGCCACAGCCACAGCCACACAGGATCTGAGCCAGTCTGCGACGTGCACCGCAGCTCAAGGCAACGCCAGATCCTTAACCCACTGAGCGAGGCCAGGGATGGAGCCGACATCCTCATGGATGCTAGTCGGATTCCTTTCCACTGAGCCACAAGGGGAACTCCAACAGACCCAATTACATATGCATTTGAACATAGGCTTTTTTGAGGCTTTAATATACAAATTTTCCAAAAAACTTAAATATAGTTAAATGTAATCAGCATTTGAATACCCCTCAATTCACCGACATTTCTGAATCCATTGTGTTCTCAGATATTTGAAGCCCTAAGGACAGATTTCGCTCTGCTGGGCTGGTTTACCCCTGGAGGGCAGACACCAGGCCTGACAAACCCTGGAATTATAATAGCCCTAACAACCATCTATTTGACCAGTTAATCCTTCTGTTTTAACCACAGCATCTGAAAGACTAAGTTGAAACTGTGGTTCAGTTAACGCTACTCAGGTTTATCACCCAAAACCCATGTCAGAAGTGAAACTGGATTCAGCAACTGTATACTGCATTCATAGTTTCTGGTACAATTAGGTGAATCCTGATCTATTTTTGATCTTTGTTTTGATTTATTGTGCCTATGTTTTATGTAAAGTGTTTTGGTTATTTTTTGGAGGAGTATTCATGATACAGAATATGAATAAATAGACATTCTGGGATTGATTTCTCAAAAATAGAATTAAAATAGGTATTTAACATATTTAACTATAAAGATATAACTAATAGTAGTCACAGTTACACGAATCAGTCTTATACCCTTAATGTATGGAATATTATACATCCGGTAAAAGCAGGGCTTTAAATAGTTTTAATATCATGGTAGTAGGATCATAATATAATATTAAATGTAAAAACTACATATAGTATTATTCAAAATTCATTTTGACAATAAATTTTATGTAAGAGGAGAGAGAAGAATATCTCTCAAAATGAGTAGCTCCTGAGTAGAGAGATGATAAGTAAAATTATTATTTGTCTGATAATTGTTTTGGTATTTCTGAATTTCCAGCAATGAGCATTTAAAATTGGAAGCAATATTAATATTCTAAGGACAAATCAAAATTAGTTTGATTTCCACTTACCCCTTGCTAATGAAATCACGTGTGAGACTTTTCTGGAGCTTCATGTTTGCTCTGAAGACATCCTTATTAATTCATTTTTTTCTTGCTAAGAATACTGTAAAATGAAGGGAGATTTAAATATCTTTGATGGGACAGCCAAATGGTACAAAGGACTTGAAGTCAATGCTTCTTACATTTAAAATATTGTCAACATACATTTTATTAAGACCAATTATTATGCTTACAGAAGCTTCACGACAATAAGCTGAACTTTTCCCAGCTTTACTGAGATGTAATCACGGAAGGAGGTCGTCATGCAAGCTTAAGGTACACTGTGTGTTGGTCGAGACTTGGGGAAGCCAGGACAGGTTATATCCCATCCAAAGTGTTCCCATGGCTACACCAGCAACTGTGGGCAGAGGACTTAACTGCTGCCCCCGGCCGATAAATAGACATATTCCAATTCTGCAGGCAACTGCTGAGGAGTCAGGAAGAGGGGTTCGATGCAATGGTGACATCTTGAAGGCATTTTCCCTTTGGTGGTGCATTTGCAGGATTTCGGTGGGAGGCAGGGAGCGCAGCATGCTGGGTAATTTGAGGACAATGACGGCACAGAGCTGTGGGTAGAGTGCAGGGGACCAGGGGGCGTGTGATGCTGGGTCAGGGCATGAAGCTCTATGCGGATCCTGTTCGGGCCCCCCCCTCTGCTGGATGAAGGGCTTCAGGAGAGCACGGCGGCTGGCGCACAGGGCGTGGAGCTGGGCCCCCAACCCCACGCCTCTGACTACTGCCTGCCTCCTTCACGGGCCTGACGGACCCCGGAGCTGGCCCCTGCAGAGTGGGTAGAAAGCCGGGCAGAGTGGATCCGAAGGGTCACGGGGAAGATTTCTTACCCAACAGGCACGTGAGTGAGGACAAGTCAGTGGGGCCAAGACGTACCGCAGTCACACTTGCAGGGAAGTTTCTTTCTTCCTCAACATACAGTCCACGCAAAGTCGGCTGAGGGCAGGCTGGCCGCGGCTCGTCTGTGTCATGGCTCCGTCACCCCAGGGCCCTGGGTGGGGGTTCTGTCTTCTGCGTTCAGCCAGAAGAAAGAGAAGGGTGTGTGCGATTCCGAGACCAAGCCTGGGCCAGTGCGCGGCCATCCACCTGTACGCCCGCAGGCTCCGCTCACGGTCGCCTCACCGCTGGGGGCTGGGGGCTCACCGGATGGGACCGCCGGCCGGGGCAGGGTCGGGCATGAAGGCTCGTCAGGACACCGCATTCCATGCGGGAGAGTAAAAGCAGGATCGTGTCCAAGGAGGGCTCAGCTTTATTTAGGGATTAGCGAAGGCAAGGGCACGCTGAGACGGAGCTTGGTAGAAAAGGAGAAGGTTCTCAGGAAAACAAGAAGCGGCTTAGAGTAGTGCTCTCTGCGTAGCTGGACCCCACTCCTCCATCAGCAAAAAATATAAATAAATTATATAGATAGATCTATACACACGTACATAGGCATTCCTGTGTGTGCGCGCGTGTGCATGTGTGTGCGCGTGCTCGCTGCTCTACCCCGATCCTACGCACGGTAGGTGAGGTGTGTGTATTCAACTGTATCCGCATAAAGAGGAAGTTAAGCAGAAATAAAAAGTCTTATTTGCCCTTTGCAGGCTTGCTGATCGCAATCACTGATAAAGGCAAATAAAAAACAGCGCATGTTCGCTGGAGAGCAGGGTGGCGGGGGGACAAGGAGGGTTCGGACCCTTTCCTGCGCCCCTGTGCTCATCCAGCCACAGGCATCTCGTGGCCCGGGTCCCGAGCGCTTTCCTGGCCGCTTGGGTAAGTCGCTGGGGTGACGATGTCACCAGACAGAGCGGGCGGCCAAGAAACGCGCCTGGTCGTCCAGTGTCACCTCCGGGCGTGAGGCCTGGGTGAGCGCTTCCTGCTCTGCCCCCGCTCCGCCTACTGGGTGGAGGGGAGGATAAGGTGAAATGCTGCCTGCATAAGGGGCTTGGAAAGGGCCCGCCCTTAGCAGGTGCTGAGAGGAGCTGTTATTCTAAGTACGGCTTGACTGGAGCCCAGAATGCATGCTGAAAATAGTGGGAGAAAACCCAGAAAAGGCCAGGCTTCAGGAGGCTTTGATTTGGGGCTCCAAGGGGGGCCAAAAGGGTTTGGGAGCAGGGCTGAACGTGCCATGGGTGGGGTTTCAGGAGGAAGAGTCCCCGGGGAGGGAGCAGGTGCCGGCTGAGTAGGGATAAGGGGCCGGGGGGAGGCAGGGTTCCAGCAGCAATGCTGCCTGCTGCCGAGGGGAGGCTGGGAGACGGGCCGTGGGAGGGGGCCTCTGCCCGAGCGGGACTGGCCGGCGAGTGGGGACAGCTCTAGGGGCTGGACTCTCATCTCGGGCCACTGCTGACTGACCCGCCTGTACCCAGCCTGGAGGACGAGCGGGCCTGCGGCTGAGCGGATGCTGAGTGAGGCTCTGGGCTCCGTCAAGCTCTGCCTGCATGGGACAGGGCTTCGCAAACGCCTGCCCTGAACTGCAGACCAGACCCACACCCTCTCCTGACTGTTCCTTGCAGAACGACCCACACCCCGGACCAAGGCTCCACCAGAATGAAGAGCCCCGGGGAGCGAGGGTAAGAGCCGGCCGGGGCTGTGCCTCGTGAGGGCTGTGGAACCAGAGCCCAAACAACGTCCTCGTTTCCTCCCCCTGCCCCCTTTACCTGAGATGTAACAAGGTCACATACACCAGGCTCATTAGATCCAAGCAAAAAGGCCACATCTCTCTCTAATGACACCACGGCCAATGCTTTGAAGTCAGCCTTCGATGAGATGCATTGTTATCAAAAGAGAACAGGTTCTCTTAGAAAGCAGAGTATTTTTCACACATCTGGGGCTTTTTAAACAATAGCCCCCTGGACAGCCGGGGTAGGTGACAGCATTTTCTCAGGTGGACTTATTAGTGGCATGCAGCCCTAGAAAAGTGAGTCACTAACGGTTTAACATAAAGGCTTGACTTCTCCAGTGTGTCGCATGTGTGCACAAGCGTATCGTCCGCTCCTCTTGGGCGTGGAGACTCGGCGCCTTTCAGGTCCAGAACCTCACGATCAAGGGCAGATCTCTTGCGAGCCCTGGAGTCGGGACAGAAAAGAGGCTTCAAGTATGGTTTCATCCCTGAGTTTCACTGCGAGACCAGAGGAAAAAGGTTCTCGCTGCCTTTTATTCCATTAAGGACGCTGTGGTTTTTTTTTTTTTCCTTGACACTTTTAAAAATTAAAATGGAAATGTTTTAAGATCCAAGCCATTATTAGCCCATATGTTTTCTTCTTCCAGCGAGACAAACAGTTTTTATTATTTATTTTGATTTTTAGGGCCACACCTGTGGCCTAAGTTCCCAGGCTAGGGGTTGAATCGGAGCTACAGCTGCCAGCCTGCACCACAGCCACAGCAACGCCAGATCCAAGCTGCATCTGTGACCTACACCACAGCTCATGGCAACGCCGGATCCTTAACCCGCTGAGCAAGGCCGGGGATGGAACCCGCATCCTCACGGTTCCTCCTTGGATTTGCTTCCACTGCGCCACCGCAGGAACTGCATAGTACGTCGTTAGAAGGTTTCCCCAAGCCCAGACTGGAGGGGGTTAAACAGCTGGAAGAAAACTGTCATCCTGGAATCATTCACTTCTTCCAAAATAAGCTTCTCCTCTGTTTCGGTGCCTGGACGTTTGGACTATGATCACCGTTCAGATTAAAGTCAAAAATTATTCTGATTCTTCCAGCACGGTTTGGCTCGAGAGTACACGGCCCTGTGACCGTGGCTGTGACCCCTTGGTCCCTCAGAGTCCAGATGTCTTGAAAGGTCCAGCGTTTAAAATGTGTCAGCTCCATCCCTGGGGCTCCACTGTTGAGACAAAAAGTCCTTCTCCTCAAAACGTTGTCATTGTGAGAACGACCCTCTGCAGGCTTTTGGGGCTCGCTCTTCGGGGCAGCCTTCGGGGTCCGGTGAAACCGGGGTCTCGGTACCATGACTGGACCTTCATCCAGCGCTTCCTTCCCGTGAAGACGCTTGGTGCCGAGCCGTCATGCTGAGAGGGACCAGAAGCTGGATCCTAGCGGACCTTGTCCAGATTTGATTAAACGGTGCCCATGCCATACGACATTTGTTAGCCCTGCAGTGTACGTTTTACAGCGTGTAAGAGGCACTTGTCTTTCTACTCTAAGCACTGCGAAGCAGCTTGGTTCTCGAAAGGACTTTAAAAAAGTCACGTGCCAGAAATTACTAAGTCATTTAGGATTAAACTGTAACGAATATTTAATTTCATTGATGTTTCCCTTTACTGTTGAACATAGAAGCATAATTAGCATGAACACATATTTATTAAATAGATGAAATTTTTCCATTTTTGACTTTGCCAGTGGGTAAAAGACGGGACTATGTTCTGTTCCCCAAGAACCTTTTATTCTAACTAGAGGGAAAAACATAAGTGCGCAGAGGGAGCAAGTCCCAAAACAACAAAACTAAGTGTCCATGACTGGGCACTGAAATGAATGGCGTTCATTTTTAACCTCTGACCTCAGCCCTGGAGAGGGAGTATGTTTACTTTTTAGAGCAGAGAGGCCTATCCATGTGTTTTTCTACATTAAACACTAGAAAACAAGAAACGGTGCAGATAGTGCCACTGAATAGGTATTCATATTACACATTTATAATAAATCAATTAAAATGTATAAATTTAACAACTAATACTATTACACAGTAATGGGTGTCAACTAACAACAGTAACAGCTATAGTAACAGCGGTATTTATTGGTGTTAAATACCAGCAAACAGAAAAGCATCTCCTTTGTCTTTTCGCCCAGAAGCGTTTTTCCTCCCACCGTGGTCGCTGCAAGGACGCCTAAGGACCTGGACGCGGCCAGAGGAGGGCCGTCCCCTGGGCGCAGCAGAGCAGGGCTGCTGGGTCCTTCTCAGCGCTGTCACCTCCCTCAGGCTGGCGCGCAGTGACCGCCCCGCCCCCTCAGCCGTGTCTTCCGCGGCTTGGTGCTTCCGAGGAGGCGGCCCCTCCATCTCCTCCGCCCGTTTCTGCTCTCGGGTTGTGACGGCACGTGTCCGTCCTTTGCGTCCCGGGCCCTGGGCTGTCCTACTGCTGGAGAACATTGTCCAGCAGGTCTCGCTGCCCCACTCTGGTCCTCCTCTCCTCTGGATGGTTCTATCTGCAAACAGGCATGCTGTTCCCAAGCCATACTGGGACGGTATTTATTTCCTTTTCAAAAGAATGGCCAGCGCGAGCTTTTGTAGCCTTCTTACTTCAAGGCAGGCTTTACTGTGGGAGAAATGTTTAGGGAGGTGCTAGACGCCAGAGATTACAAGCCAAGCCATCTATCATTAGCCCTCAATCATCTATCCACCTATGCAGGTATGTATTTATCCATCCATCATCTGAATTCCTACCTCATCAAAATTCCTACCTCAGAAATTAAACAATGATCATATTTGAGTATAATTATTTCCATTTTTCTCCACATGTAGACAGTATGGTGTGTATAATTATGTAGGAAATTTGTGAATTGTATTATTTTTGGAGAAATTGGTGTTAGAAATACTTTAAATTCTCCCCCAAACACGGCCCATTCTGCCACTCCTCATACGTACCTACCACTCTGAATGCGTGCGTATCTTTCCGCATCATTTTTAATGCTTCTACAGCACATTCATTGAAAGTTTAGAGTACTGATTAGCGTTTTAAACATAAACAGTATGACATCATATTTATGGCTTAACAGTTTGCTCTTTGCCTGCAACAATGTATTTGCAAGGATTTCCCACATCTGTACAAGTGATTCTCATGGGTCCTTTAATTTAAAGACAGATAACCTCTATTTTCGCTTCTTCTGTAGCCGTCTCTTCACTCATTTTACACTTTCTGTTTTGTATTGGTTTTGCTATAATATAGCTGAAGTAGAATTGCTGCATTATAAGGAATGTGCAGTTTTAAATTTTTTTCCTAGGGCCACACCTACCACATATGGAGGTTCCCAAGCTAGGGGTCCAATGGGATCTGGAGCTGCCAACCTCTATCACAGCCATAGCAATTGCGGATCCAAGATGCGTCTGTGACCCACAACGCAGCTCACAGCAACGCTAGATCCTTAACCCACTGAGCGAGGCCAGGGATCGAACCCGCAACCTCATGGATACTAGTCAGGTTCACTACTGCCTGAGCCACAGAGGGAACTCCGAAATTTTAGTTTTAATAGAAACCACCAGGATGTCTTCATCCTTGCAGGACTGGTCAGTTAGTTACGCTGCAGTATTTTCAGGCAGCAGACAGCTGCAGAACGCCAGGCACACAGCACACGCTTAGGTCTGAGCTCACAGGCGTGCAGGCTGTCGGTGTTGGACTGTCCAGGTTGGGCTCCAACTTGCTTCAGGGCCCAGGATCCAGGGGTCATGGCTGTCTGGGAGACAGAGAGTCAAGTGGAAGTTCACTCCTGCCTGCGTTCCACCTGCTGGATGAGACACACGGTCCATCCAACAGCAGTAGACAGAGCACCGCACTGTCTCCTGGCAACAGCTTGGAGGAGAGGTTCCGTTTGAGGACGGGGGGCAAAGACCCACGTGCCCAAGGCCACACTTTCCTCCATCCGGTCAATTGCACCTCTTTTCCCAAAATGGGGAGGGAAAACAAACTCCTTGCTGCTTTAATTTAGATTTCTCTGCTTCCCAGTGAGGTTGGTTATTTAGATCTTATTTTTCTGCAAATTCCTTGCAAGGTGTACTTTGTCCATTTCCCCACGGCATGTGCACGGTCCCTTCCTGCTTGTGGGGGTACTTTTTTAACTGGTGTATGTTGCGGATACTGTTCCTCTGTTATATCAGAAGCACCTGTAACCTCCCCACTCTTACTTGACTTTGACTTTGATTAAGGCACCTTGTCACAGAGGACTTTTTAATTTTAAAAGGATGATGCTCTTAATCTAATTTTCGTAATTTTCTTTTGCGACTGGTTTAAGACTGTTATTCTGAAGATAACTTCTGTGTTTACACTGATTTCCCCTTTGCTTTCCTTCTATAGGAGTGAGTCACACTTTTAGACTTATTTGCCATGGAAGACAGTCACGTAAGTTCTAAAATGACAGGTGGCAGGTTGCCCATTCTTTACCGAAGTTCATTATCTGTCCTTCGGGCTTTGAAATGGTGGTTCCCGCAGAGCCCGGCTCTGGATGTCCCTGGTCCTCTCCTGCTCTCTCCTCTCCCTTTGATGTGTCCGCTCTCCTGGGAAGTGACACTGCGCGACGTGGGTCACTTGCTGATGTGTCTGATAGCTGGTAGAACACGTCCCTCTTTCCCCTTCATTTTAACAGTTTACAATGTAGCTGCGACTACTCCTGGCCTCTGCTTAGGAGCCAGAAAGCTGGAAAGATGCTTCTCCCACCTGCAAACGAGAAAAAGCTAGACGATTTCCCCATATATATATATATATTTTTTCTTTTCTTTTCTTTTTTTAGGGCCGCACCTGTAGCACATGGAAGCTCCCAGGCCAGGGGCCAAACCAGAGCTGCTGCCACCGGCCTGCACCCAGTCCCAGCAATGCCAGATCTGAGCCGTGTCTGCAACCCTCACCACAGCTCAAGGCGATGTTAGATCCTTAACCCACCGATCGAGGCCAGGGATAGAACCCACATCCTCATGGACACCAGTTGGGTTCGTTACTGTTGAGTCATAATAGGAAGTCCCCACACACATAATTTTAATATTCCTGTCGTAGAACTGAGGCCTTATGACAGCCGATTAACCTAAAGTGTGAAGAAAGATGGGTGTTTCTGCAAAATATTTTTATCTTAATAAAGAGAAACAAGGAATCAGATTCAGAGTTCCCGTTGTGGTGCAGAGGAAATGAATCCGACTAGGAACCATGGGGTTGCGGGTTCAATCCCTGGCCTTGCTCAGTGGGTTAAAGATCCAGCATTGCCGTGAGCTGTGGTGTAGGTCACAGACACAGCTCAGATCTGGTGTTATTGTGGCTGTGCTGTAAACAGGCAGCTACAGCTCTGATTCAAACCCTAGCCTGGGAACCTCCACATGCCATGGGTGTGGCCCTAAAAAGCAAAACAAACAAAGAGACAAATAATCAGCTTCGCAGTTTAGAAAGAGCAGTGGTGTGTCCAGGTGTGAGCGCTGCGGACAGATCCGTGGGGACGGGGGTGGTACAACCAGCTAGGGGGCGAGCGTGGGGGAGGCCCTTAGGGGGTGTTTTGGGATCTTGTCTGTGGATTGGGGTGGGGAGAGGAGTGGGCTTGCTCTGCAGCCAGGGAAGATCTAGGGGGACCCTGTGAGAACCCCAGAGCTGAGACAGACGCTCAGAACTGTCCCTGCTGGGGGCAGGGGGCCACACCTTCACAGTCAAGGCAATCCCGGTGAAGCTGCCCAGGGGACTGGCATTTCTCCCCGACAGTCTTTCAAGGCACGCTCCCCGGAGTCGCTGCTGTAAACACAGAATGCTTGTCTCCCAACCTTCATCCGCTGAAATCCGAACTTCGGCACGAAGATACTGGGAGGGGTCTTTGGGAGGCGGTGAGGTCCTGAGGGTGGAGCCCAGGGGATGGGGTTAGTGCCCTTATAATGGAGCCCCCGGGAGCTGCTCGCCCCGTGGGGATGCGGCTGGAAGATGCTGTCTGGGACCCCGGAGCAGGCTCTTACCAGACGAGAATCCTGCCAGCACCTTCACCTTGGACGTCCAGCTTCCAGAACGGTGAGACGTACCTGTCTGCTGTTTAACGGCCACGTGGCCCATGGTGTTTTTCTTGCAGCAGCCCCAGCGGGCTGAGACAGTTACATTTCGGTCCAGGAGGACCTGGCAAAGGGACGAGGCCCCGTGGAGAACATGCACTGTTAGCCTCACCTAACGACACGATTTGCTGTTGTGCGGAGTCTGGCAGGTGTGTTCTCGGCTTGTCCCGCGCTGTGTGTGTCAGGCAGCGAGGGATCAGGCATCAGTCTCGCGTGTATCTCGCTGCCCGCCGGTGCGTCACTGTTCACAACTTCTCTGCAAAGCTGCCCTCCCGGGGTCGGTTGCACAGCCCAGGTGTCCGTCATCCGTCTGAGGCGACACTTCTGACGCTGCTTTGGGGAAAAACCGCAGGTGCCACAGGAACTGCGGGCCCGCACCATCTGAGCGTGAAAAAGAGCAAGAAGGACACCGTGTAATTCTTTTAAAACTCCTTCAGAGACACGCATGGTTTCTGGCTGTAAACCTTCCCACTCAGATTGTTGAAGGGACTGCCTTTGGGTTGAGAGCAAAGCATCTTCTGTTCTTCTTTCTTGCCCTCATTTTCCATAATGGCTTCTTATTTGTATATTTAAAAAGACCTAAGCATCCTCATGTAAGAAAGAATCAAGTTTGCAATAATTCAGAAATCCAAGGAAGGGTGTTTCTGGAGGTTTCCCACTTCCAATGCCTGTAAACTTTACAGACTATTTTATCTTTCAAAAGTCACTGATCAACGAGTAGCAGTGTTTCTGCCCCCATGAACGCCAGGACTGGGCCAGGGCAGAGCCTCCCCGAGGCTGAAAACCAAGCCCAGGTTTGGGGGAGTGGGAAACAAGAGAGAGAAGGAAATTTGAAAATCCTCACCTGTCATCCTTTGGTGTGTTTTCAGAATAGAATAACCTGTAGAATGTTTTGGCTTTCATTGATGAGGGTACTAGCAAGCCCGTGATTAACCGAGCACCTGCTATGTGTCAGATGCTTTTTTAAATCTGGAGGCCTTGACAAGTGACCCTGACGATGCAGAGGGGGAGAAGGAGAACGCTGCCGAGAGGCGGTGATGCAAAGGAAGGAAGAGACGAGAGCTGCGTTCTACTTTTTGACTGTAACGATGCCCTACGCATCACCGAATTTTTGGGTGCTGAGCCCCTGCACCTGGGAGCCGGGCGGTTAGGTTCTGGGGTGCTCTGCTCACAGCATCTGCATCAACCAGTTCGTGACCTTGTTGTCCTCCTGTTTCTGTTTGAAGATGCATTACTTAATATTATCCTTGGTTCATCCACACAAAATTGTTAACGCCTGGCTCTGAATAGATGGCAGAAAAGGCCCTTGTTTACAGTTTGGGAGCAGAAACAAATCAGAGTGTCACCTGGTCCAGCTTGTGCCTTTTAGGCAACTCTCTGTGGACTCAGGTCTGCAAATGACTCCAAAGACCTGCAGGATTGATTTGGGGGTGAAAAATCACTGTAAGCATGTAGGCTAAATTACAAACAGAGTCTACACGGATGGATCAGAAGTCTGGAGAGAAATCACATGATGACCAAGGTCAGGCCTGAAATCAGTATAGAGTGCTGCTTTATGTGTTTGCAAAATCGCGTTTAAATTGAACATTCTGTGTAGCTCTACGTGACATGTCTGTGCTACGATCTTCTGGTAAGTTTGGGAAGATGCGGTAACAGAGTCAGGACCTGGATCAGTGAGCAGGGGAAGGGGTGTGAGCCGGGCAGGATCACTCCTGTCTGGCCCCTCACGCAGATGTGCTCAGGTGACCCTGTGCTCCTGAACCATGGTGCATCCTGAACCTCAAGAGTCTTCAGGCATTCTGTCCTTCACTGCTTGCTCTTCAGGTACCATCTGCCTAAGAACTGAGAGCAGAGCTACAGTCTCTTCATTCATCCATCCATCCATCCATCCATCTGCCCACCCATCCATCCAGGTTAATCACAGATATTGCAGAAGAGGGATGTGGGGAGGCGTGTGTGGTCCCTGTCCTGGTGCTCATGCCTTTATCTCATCATAGTTTCTACACTTGGGACAACTCTCCGACTCATGTTCGTTACTTTAAATAATGTTTAAAATCCCAAAGGCCCCCAAACGGCGCATTCTTTTCTGAATTCACTCCACATAGGATTTATTAGATATAAATTCTGACTCATATTTTTATCATAAGGAAACCAATGACATTTCTTCCTTATGTATTATTAGCTCATCAGTTTTTAGTTTCCATTGGATTGGGTTTCTTATCTTGTCAAACTAAAGTAATTGTAAAATTAGCACCTTTTAAAATGATTAATAGGAACTTTTACATGGTGTAACATCATGAAGCGTTAAAAGTAATTACTTTGACAATATCAAACGTCAACTCAGCATTGAAGACGATTCTACAATTTTTCCATATTAAAATAAAATTTAAATCCTGGGAAATCTGTGCCAAAAGAAATAGTGTAGGAAACTCAAAATTAGCTTTCTTTCTTTCTTTTTTTTTCAATTTTCACATGGGTAGAAATATGCAATAATAACGAAAACAGAAAAAATAAAAAGAGTGCATTTTAAAAATATATGAATATATTTGGCAAGTAGTTAAACACATAATACCTCTGATGCTATAGACAGAAAATGCATGAAGCCTTCTTTACAAACACTCCCAAGCTCAAGGAAGAAAGACTTGTTAGAGTAAAGCTATATGTTCATTGTATGCACGCTTTAATGAAGAGAAAAATAATTGTTGTGGCGACACCAGAAAGATAGATCAGCTATACGTAGCGATGTTAGCAGAAAGTTTATTATTTTAATTTTGGCTCAGGGCACCAACTCTTCTATGAGTTTGGGGTTGATAAAAGTGTCTTGTACCTATAATTGCAGGTGGCAGAGGGATATTAATGATATCAACGATAAAAGTTGGCATAACTGAATGTGGTCCATGAAACTTGTCTTTGCTTCCGTCTTTCTTCAATGACATACATCCTTTGACCGTGGACCTTGCACGGGTTCTTCTGCCCATGCGCCCCAGGCTGGAACACGTGTCCACCAGCCAGATGGATTAACAGGTCTAACTCCCATTAAGTCATTTTCTCAAATGTTCTACTTTAGCCTTCTGCGAAATTGCTTACACATCAGTTCTTCGGACCTCGCTCTGTGTATGGAAACAATTTCAGCCGGCTGGGAGCTTGGGTTACGGCGGACACAGAAAATGACACCTCTTGGAACAAGCCACCTTGGTTGCTATTGAAATGCCCTGAAAGTGAATGTTCCCCGGGCACCCGTTTCCCCGGCTACTCGTCATCTGGGTTGTAAGATCCTTGGCTTTTTAGGAACCTGAGCAGATACCGTGGCGGAGAGGACGGCTGGCGGTTCTCACATTGTTTCCCGCACTGGGGTGCGGAGCGCTTTCCCAAGCGAAGTGTGAGGCAACGCCAAGTATTCTCCCCCCTGCAGCTTCTGACAATGGCAGCTGGGCCCTGGCTGCTCAGAGAAAGAGGGCCCTTCCCCGCCAGCTCACAGCATAAAGCATCCGAAAGACGGCTGCTTCGGGATAATGAATGGTTGGTGGCTGGAGCTGCCGGGGGCTCCGGGGGGAAGCCTCCGTGTGCATGGATCACCCCGTGGGAGCCGGGCTGGGGCTCCGGGGGAGTCTGGACGTGCGCACACCAGGCCCTGGAAAACCAGGACCGTTCGCGCAGGGAATTCCAAACAGAACGGTGGACGTTTAGCCAGCGTGTTTTGCTGTGCGGCTCTTATCTGGATTTGCAGCAGAGACGAAGGCTTCAAGGCGGGGCGCTGGGTCAGAAGGGGAACTTTCTTGGCCTTCCTGTAAGTCTGGGGAACGCAGGTTGACTTTGTCGACCCAAGTGTGCAATGAACAGAGCGGCTTTTGACATGGCCACGGGGGGGGGGGAGATGTGATCATTAAGTGCAAAATTCTCAGACATGGTTCCGAACCTCAGAAGTGCCCCACGCAGGATGTGTGGAATGGGTTAGCGGTTTAAAAATCCTTTCTGAAGCTCGTATTCCAGCCCAGGCTTCAGGGAAGGTGAAGCTTAGCTGGTGTCCACTTAAGTGCAAGGAAAGCCAGTTCTCATCTTCTGCCTCCTCCTGCCTGGGTCCGGTGGGACCGAAGTCCTCCAAATGCAGAGCAGAAGTGAGAGCACGAGGCAAGCTGGCGTTTCCAGGTCAGGAGACAGCATCCTGACCGGCCGGGGACACGCGCAGCCCCATGGAAACTGAGCAACAGTGAATGATGAGGGGGTGAGGGGTGCGGGCGCCGCTCACAGCAAGGGGTTGAGTCTGCGGTTAATTCACAGCCCTCCGGGCAGCCAGGCAGGGATGTGATTTGGCCGGAATCTTTTGGCCGAGAAATACCCCATTAAGATGTTTCTCCCGACTCCATGAATGTGATTTTTCCCATCTTGGTTGATTTCGTTCACACGGAGAGATCTCATCAGGTATTCACTTTTTCTTTGTAAACCACACTCAGCTCTGTCAGGATTTTTATGTTCTTAAAGGACTTGATGGTTATTTTTCCTTTTCCAATACAGTTTTCAGTGAAGGCTTGAAACAGCCCTTCTTGAGTCCTGTGACCTTTTAAATTTCGACAGTGCTGATTTTTGAATGAAGTTATGAAGTTTCGTTCCAAAGGGAAATCTTACATGCCGAGCAGCTTATTTTTTTTTTTCTCTACGGCATTCTTTTCTTTTTTCTGGCATCCTCGTAGATGAAGTGTGTGGATGCTTTATGTTCAGTCTGGAATTTAGAGAAAATTAAACTAAACTTGCCTAGGATCCCTAAGAGAGCGGAAAGGAAGCCTCTCCTCACAGTGGTTCTTTAGAACTCACAGCCCTTCCAAGAAAGCAATGAAGGGCCATCTTTTTTCACCGGCTCTTAATCAAAAGTTAAGATTGCTCCACTTTATCCAAAGACAGAATAAACAGCCATGTTCCTACTTGTTAGCGCCCGTTTGAGAAATTGTCTATCAAATGTAAGTGTGAAGGTTTAGGGTGCTCATTGGCAGGTGGGCCTACCTTGGCTTTGGCGGCCGGGTGAGGCATTTTATGTTCACTGAGGTTTAACTCAATGGGGGAAAAGACTGAGGACTGACGTTAGGGCAAACATCAGCATGGGCTCTGCAGGCCCTTAACAGTCAGGGCCCAGCGAGGAGGCAGAAACCACGAAGACCCCGGAAAGGGAAAACTCAGCATCAAGAATTATTAACTAAAATGTAGAACAGATGGACTTACGTACAGGACAGAAACAGACTCTCGGACGTGGAGAGCAGACTTGTGGTTGCCGGGGGGCGCGGGGAGGGAGTGGGACGGACGGGCAGCTTGGGGTTGGTAGATGCAGACTATTACGTTTAGAACGAGTGAAGCAATGAGGCTCTCTTTGTAGCACAGAGAATCGTGTCCAGTCACTTGTGAAGGAACGTGATGGAGGATAATGTGAGAAAAAGAATGTGTGTATGTGTATAAAACAGTATATATACTGTTTTTTAGGGCCGCACCCACAGCATATGGAGGTTCCCAAGCTAGGGTCTGAATCAGAGCTACAGCTTCCGGCCTTCGCCACAGCCACTGCAACGTGGGGGATCCAAACTGCCTCTGTGACCTACACCACAGCTCACGGCAATGCTGGATCCTTGACCCACTGAGCAAGACCAGGGATTGAACCTGCATCCTGCTGGATCCTCATTGGGTTTGTTACCGCTGAGCCACAACGGGAACTCCCAAGAATGTGTATATATGTATAACTGGGTCACTGCACTGCACAGTAGAAATTGACAGAACTTTGGAAATCAACCATAATTAAGATTTTTTTAGAAAGAATTATTAGCTATTAGAGTATTGGCATTATTGGGGATTGTCTAGAAAGGGGAAAAGAATGTGAAGGAAAAGAGAATGGAAGACGCGAGGACAGTGGCCACAGCTCCAGGGCTGAAGATGGAGATGGTGTGGGTGAGGCTCAGGGAGTTGGAGGGACGTTGGCTGATATTTGGGGGCGGGCGGTTTAGGGTCTCAGCAGCACCTCGCCCTCTAGGTCGGGAAGCCATCTGCAGCCCAGCTTCAGAACTGCCGCAGGGGCCCCAGTAAAGCCTAGTCTGAATTTTCCTATCCTGCCTCTTATCAATTTCCGTTGATTACAGAGGCCAACAGCCCTGGATGCTAACATCCCCATATTATCCCAAATGAGTAACTAAAAGTGAGTTACAGTAACCAGTTAAAATGTCAAAAAGATGGTGGTAGGGCTGGCGAAGGCTCCCTGGCCGGTCACTGGAAGAGCAGCTCTAAAGCTGTCATCGCTGAGGCTCCGAGTGGAAAGGTCCCCACGCACCTGTTGTTTGACGATGCCACACCCAGCGTCGCGGGCCTGGAAGCACCAGCTGCAGGGCCTGATTTAGGCTGAAGGGCCGCGGGCAATGCTGAGAGCTTCGCCCTTTTTCTCCTGTCCCCTCGTCTCCACTCCCGGGCCTCAGGCTCCCCTCCCGCCCCCGCTGGTTCCCCGGTCCCTGCCACGCTACTGCCAGGCAGCCCTGTCACCACATTTGCTCTGATGATGGTGTCCTGGGCGGGGACCCCAGGACGGCCCCAGACAGAGCTGATTATGTGACTCTGCCGTACTTACTGTCACAGGAAGCGAGCTGTGTTTTGAGTGTATTTTCAGAAGCAAAGCAGGAAGTGTTCAGATAACAGCTGGGGCCTGCGTTCATTTAGGGAGAAGAGGACTTCCGAGGATGCTTGACTCCACTTGGGCGCTGTGGCTTCTCTTGGGAGAAGGGTTTGCTCCCCAGCTCTCCCTCCCCGAAGCTGGAACTCACGGCCCAGCAGAAGATCAAGTTCCAGGGAGTCACAGGGTGTCCCCCGGCCCTTGGCAGAAGGCTTCCGAGCCCCCCACCCCCCGCCTGGCGTTTGCTGCATGTTCTGGACCCACTGGTATCTTCCTGAGCAATGTTCTTATTGCCTAAACTGAGTTGCGAGAAGAGCGATAGAGATTTGCCCACTAAGCTGATATGAGAAAACCTTGAATTTTTAAGCAAAAACATTCCTAGCCCTTGGCTTCCTGAACATTTTGGATGCATAAACTCCTTCTGCAATACCATCTAATGAATCCCCTTAGGAATTTTCTCTCTCTCTCTCCTTTTTTTTCTTTTTTTGTGGCCACACCCAGGCATATGGAAGTGCCCAGGCTAGGGGTTGAATCGAAACTCTAGCTGAAGGCCTACCCCACAGCCACAGCCACCCACACCAGATCTGAGCCACGTCCACAACGTAGGCCGCAGCTGTGGCAGCGCCAGATCCTCAACCCACCGAGCAAGGTCAGGGATCGAACCTGCATCCTTACGGATACTAGTCAGGTTCATAACTGCTGAGCTGCAATGAGAAATCCAGAATTTTCTCTTCAATAAAGGCATTTCATCTGTAAAGTCTTTTTGTTCAGAATATCATTAAATTTTTATTCAAATTTTTATTCTCATATAGTCTGTAGTAACGGCTACAATTTAAAGACATTTTCATGTTTCCCATTGAACAAGTACACGTGTTGTTTATTTTAAATTATATATTTATGTATCATCTGTCAGTAATTTGGCTAAAAGTGTCCTCTTGTTTAATTCAGTATCAAATGATGTTAAGAAATAGATGGCCATTTTTTAATTTTGTATTTTATTACACGTTTCCATCAGAGTATGTGAAATCTAAATCTCAGAGGATTTTTATAATTTTTGCAAGATGTAAGAAATATATAGATGAAAATGAAATTCAACAGAAATTTCCATGCGGGTGTTAGATATTATGTTTACAAATCAAACTACCTCTAATTTCTTTTTTATGTTTCATTAAAAATATTTTAGGGGTTCCTGTTGTGGCTCAGTGGGTTACAAATCCAACTAGTATCCATGAGGATGCAGGTTCAATCCCTGGCCCCTCTCAGTGGATTAAGGGTACGGCCTTGACGCAAGCTGCAGTGTAGGTCGTGGATGCTTGGCTATGGCTGTGGTGTAGGCTGGCAGCTGCAGCTCTGATTTAATCCCTAGCCTGGAAGCCTCCATATGCCTTGGGTACAGCTTTAAAAAAATAAAATAAAAGACAAAAATATTTTAAACTACTTTATTGAGCGTTGTGAGTGACACATATTTAATGTGCACAACTTGACAAGTTTGATGGTAAATGTACACCTGTGAACCATCACCACAATCTGTGCCGTAAACCTCTATCTCCCATCCGGAGTTCCCTCCCACCTGTTTATTTACCTATCTGTTTATGTTTGCGATTAAAGCACTTAACACATGGCCTGTCCTCTTGGCAAACTTTAAGCATGTGTAAAATTCAGCTATAGACACGTTGGTGTAAACAGAGCTCCAGGACCGATTCCTCTAGCATCACTGAAACTTTGCGCCTTGACTAATACCTCCCCATTTTCTGCTGTCCTCAGCCCCTGACAATCAGTCTCTGCTTCTCTGAGTGTAACTATTTTAGGTTTTTCAAATAAGTGGAATCACATGGTATTTGATATTTCTCCAAAGAAGACATAGTAATGAACAACAGGTATGCGAAAAGGTGCTTAGATCACTAATCATCAGGGAAATAAAAATCACCCTTTAAGACGACAGTGATAAAGCAACAAACAAAAACGAAAACCAAAGATAACATGTTGACAAGGCTGGGGAAAAAAGATGCCCTTGTGCCCTGTGGGCGGGGATGTAAATTCGTGCTGTCACTATGGAAAACAGTACGGTGTTCCCTCAAAAAATTAAAAATAGCACTGCCATAAGACCCAGCTGTTCCACTTCTGGGGATCTAGCTGAAGAGAATAAAATCAGTATCTCAAAGAGATAGCTGCTCTCCCATGTTCACCGCAGCATTACTCACAAGAGCTAAGAAAGAAAAGCACTTTTAATGTCCAATAATGAATGAATGGACACAGAAAATGTGGTGCATACACACAGTGGGATGTTATTCCACTTAAAAAAGAAGGAGCCCTGGTATTTGTGACAATATCGAATGAACCCGGAGGACATTATGTTCAGTGAAAACAGCCAGATACAAAAGACAGAGATGAAATTTAAGTACAAGTGATGATATCAAAGAGATATAAAACTTCCTGCTAGAACCTGCTACAGGAAGGCCCCGCATGTTGAGCCATATATAATCAGTTGGTTCACTTTTAATAACCTTCATGTCATTTCCAATTACAATTTACCAGGAGACTTCAGTCTGTTACTTGCAATCACTTCCTGTGGCACACATAATTCAGGTGTGAGCAGAATTTTTTCCACGTAAACTAATAAGGCAAATTGGATATAACAATCATTGTCATTTTGCTCATATTGTCTTTGAAATATTAAAACAATCATGTTTTAATTTGCATTTGTGAAACTCAATACTTTCATCGGACTCGGCTTTTCTACTTTTGAGTGTTTTTCTCATCCTGGTAAGTAAAATGCAAATTCTTGTCTTTTTTTAGTTCAAAAAGTTTTCTTCTAGACGATCATTTTAAGTTCGTGCATTCACTTTGTTCTTTTAGCCTCTAAGTTTTATCGGTGTATCGATCTTTGCTTCTGCTTTTCACGTGTTATTTCTCTTTGAGAATTTTAATCATTTTGCAAATTTATTCAGCTTTCAGAAACTTGTTGTTTATAGCACCGATTCTCTTTTCCTTGTGCTGATCTAGAGCTGTAATGACGCTCAACATTAGTTTTTACTCTCCACGTTTTATATTTCTTCTTTTTTTCTTTAATTCTTCTAGTTTCTTTTTTATCTCAGTCTATTGCCTTGTCTTGATACTTTTCATAGAATATACAAAGCTTTTTTAGAAAATTCAAATAATTTTAACAAATACGTATTTCTCCATTTTCTACTTTAAAAATATTTGCACTGTCTTTACAAACCATGTTCATGTCTCCTTTTTGTAGAGATTTCTTTTTTTCTTTGAATGGCAACAGTTTCTCCCAGGTCAGGCGTTTCTTCCCTGTGTGGTTGGATGGCTTTGCGACTCTTCATTCCTTGATAAAATGTCTTTCTATTTGTCATGTCAAAACTTATAGGTCTAGATAGTTCCTGCATAGTTTGTTATTTTTATGCTCTTAAATGAAACTATAAAGCAGAAGGCATTGCCAAAAATAAAGAGAGGCATGTCGTTGTGATAAAAGTTTTAACACAGGCATTCCCACTTTGGTACAGCAAGTTAAGAGTCTAGTATTTTCTCTGTATCAGTCCAAACCCATCAGATTGAACTGATAGGTTCGATCCCTGGACCAGCACAGCGGGTTAAGGATCAGGTGTTGCCACAGCTGTGGCACAGGTTGCAGCTGTGGCTCAGATTTGATCTCTGGCCCAGGAACTTCCGTAAGTCACAGGTAAGGCCAAAAAAAAAGTTTTGACACAAAGCAAGTATAACAACTCTGAATTTGTATACATCTTTACAATGTAACTTCGATGTAAGTAGAGGAAAATAAATGGCAGAAGTAAATGAATAAAACAGAGAATTCCGTAATCACGATAGAGGACTTTAGCGTAATTTTCTTATGAACAGATGAAAGAAGGAAGTATTAGAAGACACAGAATATGTAGACAATTGAGGTATGCAAAGCACACAGGAGTGAGAAAATGTGATTTGAAAAAATTTATTAAGAAACTTCACACTTGATGTGTGTGTAGATACTACAGTCAACCATGGTAGAATATACACCATCTTTGGGTACATATATGCATGTGTACAATTTACCATATGCCTGTGTGTTAGTTCACTGTTGCAGTAAAAATGGTGCCTTAGAGCAAGCACAGGAGAGAGGGGCTGGGGGCCCCCACTGCACCAAGGTGGGGGGAGCTGAGGGGAAAATGTGCTGTGGGCATGAAGGTGCCGGGGTCACAGCAGGAAAGCCTCAGGATCAAGTGTCAGGAAACATGCATCATGTGAGCTCTGCGCCACTTCACGCCAGACTGGTCAAGGCAGTAAGAATTTCTAGGTCTCTCCCCAAAGCCCTTCTTTCCCTTCCTGGAAATATTATTGGCAGAGGAAATAATGGACAGGGAATAATGTGTGTGTGTGTGTGTGTGTGTGTTTGAAACCGAGCCAATTATAAATACAACACATAAAAGTCTCCAAACTTTCGAAATTATGATTCCAGGTCATAGTCTCATAATCAATAGTTCCTCTACATGCAGATGAAGTGTGACACTTAGGCTACAAGTTCAGTAAAGCTTGGCAATAGCTAATATCAATAACAGTTATTAGGTTAAAAAAAAACTGTGAACCTGCTCAGAAATCACTGCTTAACCATTTCTTCAGACTATTAATATTTATTCATCTATCTCTGTCCATGCACCCACCCATCCTTCCATCCGTCTGCCCATCCATCCATCATCCAATATCTATCCATCCATCCACCCATCCACCCACCTGTCTAACTACATAAGTGTCTATCTAGATATGGATATATAAATGCATGTATTCTTTTGCTCTCATCCTTTTTGGAGCTTAAATGAGAAAGGAATTTATAACTAAATGGATTTGTTAGCCTAGCACACGAGGGGGAAGTGCAGCCTCAGCCTTAATCCTAACTCATTTGACCAGCTGCTTCCCACAGGGTCGCCCTTTCAGTGATGAATCTTGCTTGGTTTTCTGCAAGGATCCTCCTGCCGTCATCATTTTTAGATTCAGATTATTGTTCGGTCATCTGTGGAAACCAAAAACTCAAAGAGTACACAAACTCAAAGAGTATATTATTTATACTTACGTTAAAAACTAGCAAATTGCGATTTCCTTCTTCTGGTCAAGAATAAAGATCAAATTCCCGTGACAGTGATGGCAGAGCTACATGGTTTGGGATACTAAGGAAGCCCAGCCGTCCTGAGCTTCCCTGTGCTGGGGTTGTTGTTGAAACACTTGGCCCTTTAGATGAATAGGTCTTTTATTTTCCAGCTACCTTCAGAAACATTGTATCCTGAAGCATCTCAGCGATTCTGGGAGCAGCACATTCTTGTATCTGCTTTCCCGATGAAAACATCTGAGGGCTGCCTCTGCTGAGGAAGAGATTTACAAACACAGCCGTATATTCAAAGTTCAAGCAAGAACACAGCACTCTTCCACGAAGACGTATAAGCAAATTTAACACCAAATAAAGTCTTTCCTTAACTACATTAAATTGCAGTAGCTTCGATTGTGTCTTCGATGCTTTGTCCCTGGATAATTTTGCTCAGCAAATCAGACACGGTTGGCAGCTACTGAAAGGTCTGAAAAGTCATCTTGAAAAGTGAGTAATAACAGCACCTATTGTTTCTTCGCCACGGGCTCTGTGCCAGGCCCTGGGCTAAGCACCTCGCCTATGCAGAGAGCTTGTCCAAGCGCTTGACCTGATGGCTTGGTTATGCCTCTGCTTATACCTGCTGCACACGGGTCGGCACACTTTAAAGCGTTGAATCGAGAGCGGCTGTAGACTGGAGTCCCCAGGTGGCTCAGGGGGTTAAGGATCCGGTGTGGTCACTGCTGTGGCTCGGGTCCACCCTGGCCCGGGAACGTCCAGATGCCCCAGCCACGGCGGCTGGAGGGCATTCGTCTGATAAGAGATCATACTAGGACCTTGCCACAGTGACAGCTCTTTGCACAGTGTGTCAAACACTGTGTCCTCTTCCTGTCGCTGTGTCAAGGTCAAGTGATGCCGAGGGTGATTCTGGAACGACCTTTGCTAGTGTCCGCACACCTGATGGTGTTGCCTTTTCCTCGTGACTGTATACAAAGGATAAAATATACAGTTTGCAACCACAGTCCCCAGAGTGTGGCCGTGGGGTACCTGCATCAAAATTACCTGGGGATGGTGTTCAAGATCCAAAGTTTGGGACATTATCTACCGAGTCAGATTCTCTGGAAAAGGAAGAGATAAGTTATCAGACATCTTGACTCCTTTCAGCACACTAAGGTTTGACGGTCACCACCTTAAAAAAATAGGAAATTGCAAGGAAAATACGATTTGAAATACAAAATCATGCGTTGGTACAGAGCCATAATCCTTTTGATGGACCGTTTCACTACCAAGTTAAAACAATTGAATTAGCTTCATGTTGCTTACGCTACTAAACATCAAAGAGTGTGTAAGCATTCGAGTCATCTTAACATCTGCAGGCGAGCTGGAATGACAGCAATCAAACATCCCTGGAATAAAGTAATTTTATAAAACTTCCACATGTTAAGCCCCTTTAAGCCAGATTCCAGAGGATGGAATTGGGTGTGTTACCAGAATGACAGCTGTGATGATGACGCGATGCAGCGTGAAAGGGGGCCTCCCCACACCCCCGTTTCGCTGAACTAATTAGCTTTCCAGTTCACACAGCTGTACACACACCCTCCTCCCGCGACAGCGGCCCTCACCAGTCAGGTGGTGCTGGACTTGGCTTTCCTTTGTTTGGGAATCTCAGCTGGTCCTTTCCGGCTGAACTGGGGACGGACAGGTGCTTACTCATCCGGACTAGGGATGGTTAGTAGATTTTGTCTCTTTCTATTTGTTCTATTTCGTTTTTCTTTTCTTTTCTTTTTTTTTTTGTGGTGGAAGGCTAGCGGTTGAATGAGAGCTGCAGAGGCCGGTCTATGCCACAGCCATAACAATGCCAGATCCAAGCCGCATCTGGGATCTACGCCCCACAGCTCACGGCAAAGCTGGATCTTTAACCCTCTGAGCAAGGCCAGGGAATCAGACTCAAATCGTCATGGATGCTAGTCAGGCTCTTAACCTCCTGGGCCACAAGGGGAACTCAATTTTGCCTATTTCTTAGGGACCTAAGTTAATCGCGATCGGTGGTGGAACCAGTGCTACACAGGATATTTGCTCCGTGTTCGTTGGTTTAGGGATCAAACCTGGATCCTCACCAACACTACGTTGGGTTCTTAACCCTCTGAGCCACAACGGGAACTCCCAGGCTATTTGGTAGAGGTTCCTGTTTAGAAATAATGAATGTCAACAATTGTCTTATTAGAACTCTGTTAGCCCCTGATAATCAGATTATGTGGACACTGGCCACCGCGGTTCATGGAAGCACTTCTGACCCTAAAAGGGCAATAAATTTATATCCTGGGAAAGATACCGTGTCACCCTCACCCCAGCTCAGCCTTGGGCCGCACCAGCTGGAGACTCGCCCTGGAGAACTTTCCGTAACTTCACGGGTCGATCGAGTGAATGATGGTGGCAAATACACCTCGAAGGTTCTCATGGTTGTGCAACTGCGTCCTTTTATGTGATGAACTCGTATAATTAGATAACACATTTCATAAAATCATACATTTACTCATATGTTGCCGGCATAATTCCAGACAAGCATGAAAAATGCCATCCGTTCCTTTCTTAGTGACCCCGTTTGAATGTTCTCGTTTTGTGTTCTAGCTACAAAGCTACCTTTTCCATATTTTTTTAACTCTAAAAATTAACTTCATTTCTGCTGCTACCTTTTGAAAAAATTCCAAGTTGTTGCCGCTCTGCAGCCTGCGCCCGGTATTTGTAAGTTTAGTTAACCTTTTCCACCAGACACGGGGACCCGCACACATTACGGCCAAAAGAAAGAAAAAAGTCAAGCAACACTTGAACCCTGGGGTTCTGAAATCGACTGGTATAAATCTATGTCGTTTGGCAACTGTAAAAGTCAAGAGACGGGAAGGCCTTCAAAGCAGAAATCAGTAACCTCTGACCTCTCTCCTCTGAGTAGTTTCAAACTGAATTTTTTGCCATTTTTCAAAAACCTAGAGAGTGGAGTTAGGCTCCGCAGCGTTGTTGCGGGGATGGCGTTTATTTTTTCATGAACCGTAACATCTTCGTTTGCTTAGTTTTCATCAAAGAACCCCAGGAGCAGTTATTCAATTTTTAAAATATAATCATTTATTCTGATTCAATTGAGGCACTTAAACCATTTACTTGTGGTTTGGATTTATTTTATCAACAAATCTCATTATGACTTCACCCTCAGATGTTAGAAAAGTGAGTCATGGCCCCCTACCTGCAAATTCTTGACTTTTTGTTTCCTTAGAACACGCAGCTGATGGCCTTGTTATCGTTAAGCGCTAGGCTTCCCCAGAGCTGGGAGACATCTGGATTCTGGATCTAGGTTTGAAGTCCCTCCAAAGCCTTTTTAGTTACATCAGATAAAATTTCACCTGTACAATTTCAAGTCCCACCATCTTTCAAGGAGCTGAACATAATGATAGGTTTCTTTATGGCGGTTTATGCTTATTAAATATTAAAACCAAACATTACCACTATAAAAAGACTTTTACAGCCACAGGCATTTTCCCTGGTAATAAACTTCTCCTTAGTTTTATTATTCCTTCTGTACAGGGCATCTCTGAGATCTCAGAGAAACTACTGAACTAGAAACGTAAGCAATCGGTAATGGCTGGGCAGGGAGCGAGCTGTGCAGGACTAATAGCAAAAACCTAAAGCCGCGTGAAACTTGAATTGAGTATGAATTACCTACAGAAAAAAAAAAAGCTTCATATAAACACAAGTACAATGTCATTATTCTTTCAAAAAGAACACCGTGGCCTGGATCTGTAAAAATATCTGAAACTTTATTAAACTGTGTCTTTCATATAACAGCAGGCAACAGCCCAGTCTTCCTAGCACCGGATGGGAGTACAAGCATCAATGCCCCCCCTTCACTGGTCGTTAGTCAACCTCACGATCAACCCTAAAACTTTACCTCCAGCAGAAAGATGGGGGGCGGGGGAGTGCCTATCAATATTTATCGAATTTCAGAGTGGGTGACCAAGAAATTGCAGCTTTGTAATTCATTTATCTTTTCTGGTCTTTTTAGGGCCACACCTGTGGCATATGGAAGTATATCTGAGACCTACACCACAGCTCACGGCAACACCGGATCCTTAACCCACTGAGCGAGGCCAGGAATCGAACCTGCATCCTCATGGATACTAGTCAAATTCATTTCCTCTGAGCCACAGCAGGGAACTCTCAGTTTTGTAATTTTGACAGTGACCTTATTTCTGGATATTTAAACAGCATTTCTCTAAGAGCTTTATTGTCATGATAGTCATTTTATTTTATTTTATTTTATTTTTTGAAAGTGCACCATTACAATTAATTTCTTCGTTATCAGATGAGCCGCAACATTTTCTGAAAACCAATCCATTCACCATTTTTTCCTCCCCCTCGCGGCTCGCTGACAGAACGGCCATGGGAAGTTCTCTTTCAGTGTGTCTTCCACTTACACGTTTGCTCTTATTTTCCATTTGAATGTTGCTATTGTATTTGCCGATTGTTTTGGAGTCTTGGAAATAGTTATTTCCAATTAAAAGTCAGCATGTTGAAGGTTTTACAACACTGCCAGACAATGTTAAACCACCTCATTTCTGAATTTATGAGGCTTTTCCTTGAGTCTGTTCACAGGTCCACGAAAGAGGCTCTTGTCAGCAGAAACAGACACCCACTAAGCATCAAAATGCACCTGTTGGAGAGTCCACCCATCTTGGTTGGAAGAAAGTCTGGGGGCCAACTCCGCATTCAGGGGGAAGGCCGGCAGCACGGTGCCTGGGTGACCCCACAGGACCTGCCGGCCTGGGAGGCTGCAGTAAAAGGGAAGGGGGGAGAAAGTGAGGTTTCTTGTGCAAACTGCATGATGCCAGTGGAAGCACACCCAGCGGACCCACGTGCTCTACAAAGTGTCTGAGTTCCAGGAGAGGTTGTCCTGTCACCGCGATTGTTCTTGTTTGACACGGCAGCCCTTGGCCAGGTGAAATTAAAGTTGTTTTTAGTTTTCTTTTTTTGGCTGGACTCACGGCATATGGAGGTTCCCAGGCTAGGAGTCGAATCAGAGCTGCAGCTGCCGGCCTTCACCACAGCCACAGCAACGCGGGATCTGAGCCATATCTGTGACCTGCGCCACAGCTTGTGGCAACACTGGACCCTCAACCCATCGAGCGAGGCCAGGGATCGAACCTCATCCTCATGGAGACTATGCTGAGTTCTTCACCCCCCGAGCCAGAAGCGAATCCCCAAATTAACCTTTTTCTTGACCAGTTATTTGTGCCAAGGCTGGACAGGTTGGAAACCAAAATGGTTCTGTGGCATTTTTAGAATCTGAACTGGACACTAATTTTTGAAATGTAGGACTGAAGACAGAAAAGGCTTTAAAAGCAAAATTAGAATGGAAAAACAGTGACCAAGGTTCTCTACAACAGATCAAAGTTTATATCATGTTTGACCAAAGAGGATAAATGCCTTCTTGTTTTCAGTCATTGCTTTACTGATTTATTATAATTTTCAATACACTTCATGGAAAATAGCCATGGGAGAAAGGCAGAATCTCAGGTTATACAACCTAAAAACAATCTTTTTAAATTAACCCCCCCCTTTTTTATTTTTTTGCTTTATAAGGCCACACTGTCAGCATATGGAAGTTCCCAGGCAAGGGGTCGAATCAGAGCTGCAGCTGCCAGCCCACACCACAGCCACAGCAACGCCAGATCTGAGCCACATCTGCGACTTACCCCACAGCTTACGGCAATGCTGGATCATTAACCCACTGAGCGAGGTCAGGAATCAAATACTAGCTGGGTTCGTTATGGATTCTAGCTGAGTTCGTTACCATTGAGCCACGATGGGAACTCCTACAACCTAAAAACAATTTAGTGCAAAGAACATAGCTCACCAAGTAGAGGGCTTGAGAAATAGGCGACTTGACTTCATCAGTGCTTTTAGAGGTTCTGGAACATGTCAGATTTAATAGACGCCTTAGGACATCAGTTGTACTGAACACGGACTTTCACCAGCTCTCTTCTCCAACACTTGCTGGGAGGGGGTGTTCTAAGTCCCTTGGTGACCAGAGCAGCAGATTCCTGTCTACACCGTAGACAGAGATCCATACTGGCCACACAAGTTTGGATGGTTTTAAATAAGTTTTGTTTGCATCTGCATCATGGACTTGAAAATATTGGTCAAAACTACACCAAGAGATTTTAGCATTCCGTTTATTTATCTCCTTTTCGCAAGAAGCCTCTGGGACACAGGAGCACCTTACGCCCCTTTTTCTCTCAGTGTGGACCACAAGCGCCTTCTTAAACCTGAGCCTTTCGGGTGCTCAGCCCCGGCAGGGTCTGCATCCTGGCACTGTGCCATTCCTAGTCCTCCAAGTTGGGGCCAGGCAGGAGGCAGGCAACGGAAGACTTGTCCACGGGGCAGAAGACTGAAGTTCAAGTTTGAGTAAACGTAGGGAAGTTTCCTAGAGATGGAGATGCTGGCAGGCAGGGACAAGTCGGGAGGTGGGCTGGGGAATCCAGAAGCCACCGGAAAGGCAGGGAAAACCTGCCGTCATTAGCCTCTTATCTGCTGCACGGTGCTGGCGAGGCCCGGCTCTGCTCTGGCTGGTTTGGAAGAGACCCAGTGTCCAGAGGACCGGGGCTGGGTCAGCACTGCCGCCCCCACCCCCAGCCCCGGCGGTTCCCTGCTGGGAGGCGTGTGTGACCGGAGCCTGTTTGCTGCTGTGACAAAGCTGCCCGCGTCCCGGGCTCCGCGTCCGTCTCCCGGCCCAGTGCAGCAGGTGGGGCGGGGGAGGTCCTGCTGCCCGGATTTCCAGCTTGGCTCTCCCATCCCGTTGAACCGCAAAACCATCCATATCGTCACTTTTTAGGCAAATCCGTCCTCTGCAAAGTCCCGCGTGGCTAGTTTCTTAACAATGCCTGTTTTTCTTGCCTTTTATACCTGCTTCCCGTATTCCTGCAGGTGACTTTGCCCAAATCCCTCGAGCCAGAGAGGAATGAAAAAATGAAAATGAGTCAGGAGAGCAGAGCGTCCATAAATATTTCTTCCTGGGGAAAATGTGTATTTCGCACACTTTGCTTTTATTTATTTATTTATTTATTTTCTTTTTTTTTATAATTTATTTTTAATTTTTTTTGCATTATAGCTGGTTTACAGATTTCTGTCAGATTTTCCAACTGCACCACGTGGTGACCCGGTTACATGTACATATATGGATTCGTCACATGTGATTAGATATAGTTCCCCATGCAATACAGTTGGATCTCCTTGCTTTTCCATCATTAACGCACTA
>PVHT020000009.1:22681165-22698356 GCA_004024745.2 Catagonus wagneri | reverse complement strand
TATCTTCAGTGGTGTCGATTAATAAGAAAATCAAATAGAACAGAAGATCATCATCTTTTTTTTGCCTGATTTTTTTTTTTCCAGGTAGAAAACCCTGGCTGGTGGCAGTCTGATGTGTCCTGAAGGTTGATTTGTTAACAAACACCTGTGAGGGCCCCTGCAGGAGACCCAGAAAAGTCTGTCCGCATGCTCACAGCGTGGCTTTGAAGTTCCACCCCGGGGAGCCTCTGCTCGCTCCCTTCCCGGGGCTGCCGGCTGGTTTTGAATGCAAGGAGCCCATGCACACGATGAAAGCGGCCAGGGTGGCCCAGCCCGTGTGTCCCCGCGTGTGGCTCGCCACTCACAGCCCGGGGGCAAGCAACCCTTCTGCCTTGAGAAAGCGAGTGTTGCTGTCAGCACTTGCTCAGAGAAAATGCGTTTCTGTTTTAAGTGTGAGGAGGAAAGCCTTTATGAAAGAGACCTGTCTGTGTGTGTGTTTATGGAAAGCTCTGGAAGAGTCGTTAGGGCCCCAGCTTTTGAGTCGGTGACAAATAAGGCACGTTCAAAACAGGTGAAGTCGCAGGCCTTCCATCCAGTGACGGGCAGTCTCAGGGCAGTGTTTCCACCCATCCTGTTCATAGACGGACGCGAACACAGTTTGAAGAGTGTTTGCTGTGTTGACTCCTGGCCGGCCAACACCTCAAAGCCCTAGAAGAAGGGGAGGCCAGTCCCTTTTGAGCCAGTGGGCACAAGGAAAGAAAGAAAAAGGAAAGCCAGGCCCGTTTGTGAAGATTATAATAAGGATGGTGCGTTTCTTTTTTAAAAGACAGCTCAGAAGAGTGAAAAAAAACTTGCCGAGGAAAGAAAACATGCGATCCTTTAATGGACAGGATCGGACCGGGGACTTTTGAAGGAAAACAGTCCCCTGGCTTGATCCTTTTGGAAGAAGAACAGCTGGGGGGGTCTCAGGATGCTTGAACGTGGCGAGATTACACACGGCAGATGGGACTCCCAGCATCCGGGTTCCACGGAAACTCACCAGGCTTATCTTTGCCTGCAGCAGGCAGACTCAACTTCAGCCGCAGAGCCTGGAAACAGGGCTACCTGGGGACCTCGGGTCGGAGAAGCTGCCCCTTTAGTTTTTGGCACTTGCCTGCCCTTTCCCCACGCTCCGCTCGGAACCCCAAGCTCATTCTGCCGTGGCTTCTCACGAGTCCCGGTGTCGGAGCGCGCAGGACTCGCTCCTTGGGGAACGGCGCTCTGGCAGCGGGCCCTCGGGGAAGGAGACGCTGCCTCGCGGATGACCGCCCACCCTAGCCCTCCCCTCGCATTCGTCGAGTTAAGCTTGAAGCTCAGCACGAAGTACAAGCCCGGGGCCGGGGCTGCCCCTGGATGGAGCTCTGATGTTCCGCAGGGTCTCCAGCGCCTTAATCAGAAGCTGCATGTGGACAGAGAGCCCCACGCGCGGCTGGTCTGGGCCAGACTCTTCCTCGGGTGTCCGAATATCCCGAAGGATTTCTGTCCCTGCTCTGACTGGCCAGAGGTGTGGCGCTTTTATATCTAAGGATCAGAACCCAGTATACATGGCTTGTTTTGCAGGTGGCTGGTCGTTGAAGAGAAGGGAGTTTGTTGCTGGTTAGTTGCCCCGGGCGTCTAGACGGCTTTAAAGACCTGACACTATTACAGGATGGAACCCAGCAGCTTCTGGTCTTCAATAACTTACAGATTTCCTTAAACGGTTCCCGTGGTCCCCGAAGTGAGGCGACTGCTGAAGGCGAGGCCTGGAGACCAACGAGCATGACAGGGGACAACACGGCAGACACAGGGGCTTAAGGACTGGGCTGGCTACTCAGAGCCGTGCTGGGAGATTAAAGAAGGACTCGGGGGCTCGGCATCTCTAGTTCAGCTCAAAGTAGCATCGGGGAACTAGGGCCTTCCCGCATCTGTGCCAACAGCGCCCCAGTTGTCGTGTTGCCTCAAGGCCAAGACCCTCAAACTGAGGTCAAAGTCTGGAGCTGTGAGCTGACAAATGACAAGGCTCGTTGCCTTCACAGCTTTCCGGATATCTCCTGGGAAGCCTGGGGCTTTGGCCAACATGGAATGGGGCCCAGAGCACTGGATCAGGGACACGTAAGAATTCTGATGACTGAAACTATGCTGAATCCTAACCCTCTCAGCTGGTTCCCGTTTCCACCTTGCCAAGCATATTTAATTATTAAGAGCAGGTCCAGCGACCTTCTTCAGAAAACAGCATTTATTCATGACGATTAAGTACCCTGCAGACTCCTGGGGAACCCACACAGCCCTCAGCTGTTGGCTCTGCAAGAAACTCACACCAACCACCAAGGATGAGGCCACCAGATGTCAGAATCCCACCACTTCCTCCCTCACCGACTCCCCAGTGGTCCCCTGGGCGCCGGCTCCAGCAGTGGGCTCCCTTCCCGACTGCAGCCTCCCCGGGGCTTCCAACTGCGGGCTCTAATCTCGGGCAGCATCGGAGCTGCGGGAGAGTTTGGGAAGAAGGATGTTTCCATGTCTGCATCGTGTGAGAAAATCCCCACACGGAGGTGGGGACGAAAGACGCCGGGCAGCCTTCAAGCAAGCCGGGTCCCACAGAGCAGCTGTGGTCACTTGGTCCAGTCGCACCTGCTTGACCAGGCTGGGTCTGACTTTTGATGACCTGGCTCTCATCCTTCAAGATCCGTAACAGTGACTCTGCAGACATATGTGTAAGGTGCATCCTGGTGCTGGGGGAGGGGGGCGACCAGGACAAATCCTGGGCTGAAGTCTGATGTTTCCAAGCGGTGAGCACGAGTTACAGGTATGAGTTCCCACACCTGGGTGGCGCACCTGTGCTGGGTGGAGGTAGGGTGTCCAGGTGGGGAGGGCTGAGCTGAGAGGCCGGCTCTGCGGATTTGAACTTTGCCCTCTTCCATCTGAACCCACAACTGTCTCGTGAGGCAGGCAAAGCCAGATGTTCGGGCGTGCACCTGCCAGCACGCTGCAGGGCTCCGAACAGCACCTCCTGAGGCAGTGTGATCACTGCTCGTGAGCCCCCGGTCACTAGTCTGCAGGCTTGGATGACACATAACTTCCCCATTCAAGTGAGCCTGAGACTCAAGACTGTTTAATGTCCTATTAAAAGACACGTGACCCCGTCACGCCTCCAAGCCTTGCAAAGCAAACCCTCATGCTGACCTATATTAGGTGTGTACACCTCTCATCGAAACCCACTGTTATTAAAGCGTGAGGAGGATGACAGTTAGTGTCACTAGGTCACTGGAGGGAACCTCGATGTCCAAAGATGCAGAAGGACTAACACGTTAAAACCTGGACTTCTACACAGATTCGGTTTTAAACGTGGGCTCTTACATCAAGCACATTGCAATGGCTGAAATCGTTTTCTTTTTGCTGATGAGCCTCAAAATACAGGTGGATTATTTTGAGCTTTTGAAAAAAAAAAACACTATATAAATAAGCTATGGGAGCCTATATTTTTGAACCTTCTGTTGTGGAACTTTCGGTAAGGTAATAGAAGATATAGAAATATCAATAGAATCTATTCAATATTTACAAGCTTTTGAAAGATCTGGGCTTAGGAACAGCTAAAGCATTCATTTTCTTTCTGGAAGATACTCCGAACCTGCATTTGGGAAGGTTCCCCTTCTCCCTCCTTCCTTCCTTCTCTCCTTCTTTCCCTTTTTCCTTCCTCCCCCCCTCCCTCTTTTCCTTCCTTCATTTTTTCCTTCCTTTTTCCCTGCTCCGCGCCTCCCTTCCTTCATCTGCCCTTCTTCCCTTCCTGCCGGTCACAAGGGAAGCACAACACACACTGAGGGTAAGATGGTGAGAGAGCTCTTCCCTCCCGCCTCCGAGGGGCTTGCTCCTGGTTGGGGAGAGCGGTGACGTGCTGCGAACTGCAGTGGAGGGAAGATGAATTGATAGACTCTCAATAAACAGGACTGAAAAGCACGGAAGAATCCCATTAAGCCATGCGGCGGCGGCGGACGGTAAGTGCGTAGCTGGAAACAGGGCTTTTGTGTCACGGCGCAAACTCTGGCGGGTGCGGCAGGCTTAACAGGAGATACTGGGTCAGCCCATGACGGCGACCGGGCTCCGTCCTGCCAGTGGGGTTCTCTCTCTGGGGCCCCAGAGGGGCAGCTCACCTTGGACGGACGAGGATGCTCCGGTTAGTACCAATATCCCCGCCTCCTGCCCCCCCCCCCATTCTCTGTCCGCTTTCTGGGAAATTCTTTGTAACAAATGATTGGAATCACTGAGAGTCACTTTTTAACAAAGCGTCTTCTGAACTTGCAGACTGAAGGATGGAGGGACCCCAGGAGGCTGAACCCGCAGGTCCACATCCCTGGGTTTGCCTGCCAGACGCTGGGCGCCGTGACTGTCATCTGCATGGCAGGGCTGGCAACCTCAGGGCCACCTGGTGACCACGCCACGCTCTGATGACCACGTGGCCAGCCGTGAAGAAGACCGCACACCTCCACCAGGTGGCCAAAGGCATGTGTATAACCTAGAGACGATCTCCCATAAGCACTGCAGCCGTTTCAGGAAATTCGGGAATTTCAGCAATTTTGGGAAAAATACGACTCCCAGGGCACCCCCTGGGCCTGTGCTTCTCCCTCCAAACACCCTTCTGAAGGGACCCCAGAGCCTGTGCTTCGGTGGCGACAGCTCAACTGTGCCATTTCTCATTTTTTTTTACCTCTTTGTCGCTGCTGTAAATTAAACTCTGCCGGAGAATGAAGCATTTCGTAATGTAATAACGTCCGTCAGTTTTTACTGTGCATGATAAAACGCAAACCCTTTAATTAACTTTTTAGAAATAACAAATACTAGAAACTGGGCTGGGATCTTAATAAATGCACATTTGCCGTGTTCCTTCTGCTTTTAATTCCGTCTGTGCTGCTCCTGTGTTATATAATATCTATCTATCTCTATATAATTGTCTTGGTGGCATATTCTATTTTGGGAACGTTGTTGGAATAATAACTTGAACTTTACTCCTGCAGATCTTCCTGTCATTTCTGCAGCATATGTGATTTTGACTGAAATTTAGATACCTCAAAAAAAAAATGTCTGGGGAATGTCAGGTTACCAATCAGGGACCCAGCAGGATCGAGGTAAAAGCAATTTGGTTTCAAAACAAGGAATCAATAAATTTAGAATGTCTTTGCATGATTTCAGCTCTGGGTCTAGCAATTAACTTCCATATGCTACCGAGTTTTTATAATTATAATATATTACGTGAGACTGCATTTTTTTCATTAACTCCCCTCCTACTAGTAATACAGATTTATATCTTGCTCCGTCATGTGTAATGTACAGGAAAGGAATAAAACTGTGTTTTTTTTCGTAATTGAGGGGCATCGTGCCATTTGTCCCGGTGAGGAAGCCCCCAGCCCGGGGCTGAAGACGTGAACTTGCACGAATCTGGTCTCCGGGGTCCCCCCCCCCCCAGTAAACAGTGGGCGAATCTTCCAGGTTGAAAATAACATTATTTTTGTTAATGAAAACTAATAACCGTAGCTGGAAGGCTCACGGATTCCACCGCTACACGCGAAAAGGCACAGCCGCTCTCTCCCCGGGGACAGCAGAGCTCTGCACCCTCACGGCTCCTACTCGGGGGGTGGGTACTGTGTCCGGGGGGCCTCCTGGAGGCTGACCCCAGCGGCTCCGGGACTGGTACCCTGGTCTCACTTCCTAAGCCGAATACTCAGAGCACAATTTTATGTTTTCCTCATGGTGCTGAGAAGCTGCTCAAAGGTCACCTCTACGCGACTCTCTCTGGACCCCAGATCCGGAGGCTGCTCAGCTCCCGTCAAAGCCCCCGCTTTTCCGTTACTGGGTTTGCGACTGGGCCTTGCACTGCCTTCCTTGTATTTTCCTTTCCTAGTCATCCCTGCGAAGCAGCGACTTCTTCAGCGTCATTGTTCCTTTCCAAAGCATCGCTTCTTCTGTCGCATTTAATTTGCTGCTCCGGATCCTCTGCTCAGTGGAAAGGAGCTAACTGAGTTTATTTGAAATGTGTGCGAAAGCAGGACAGAGACGCTGCTGCTTGGGAAAAACGCGTGGCGGCTCCTCGGAAGTAAAACCTAGGGTTGTCTCAGGAGCCAGCAATTCCGCTCTGAGGTACAGACCCAGGAGAGATGGAAACGCACATCCAGCATAAACTGGGGAAGGGCCCATCACAGCAGCTTCATCCACAAGGGGCAACACTTGGACAGAATCCAAATGTCCATCAGGTGAGATACGAGAAACGAAATGAATGTGGTACGTCCTTGCAACGAAATAGTGTTCAGCCGCAACGAGGAATGAAGCCGCCCGGTGTCTCCTAGGCCCCGACGGACCGTGACAGCGTGGGCCTGAGTCTCAAGAGACATACCTTCTGTGATTCCATTTATACCGAATGCCCAGGAGCCAGGTCCTTGGGGACAGAAGGTAGATGAGTGGTTGCCTGGAGCTGCTGGGGAGGCGGCTGTGGGAAGAGGGGCTTGGGGGAGGGGCTGTGCGGCCGGGGGGCGGTGATAGATAAAGTTACAGGGTTTGCTTTTTTTTTAAGGGTCTTACCTGTGGCATATGAAAGTTTCCAGGCTAGGTGTCAAGTCAAAGATGAAGCCGCAGGCCTACACCACAGCCGCGGCAACACCCCATCCAAGCAGCATCTGTGACCTATCCCACAGCTTGTAGTGACGCTGGGCCCTCAACCCACTGAGCGAAGCCAGGATCAAACCCTCATACTTACAAACATTGTGCTGGGCTCTTATCCCACTGAATCCCAACCGGAAATCCCAGGGTCTTTTTGTTAAATTTTTAATTTTTTTATAATTTTTTTCTTTTTGTAGCTGTACCTGAAGCATATGGAAGTTCCCAGGCTAGAGGTTGAATCAGAGCTGCAACTGCCAGCCTACACCACAGCCACAGCAATGCAGGATCCAAGCTGTGACTTCGACCTACGCCACAGCTCACAGCAACGCTGGATCCTTAACCCCCTGAGCGAGGCCAGGGATTGAACCCACACCCTCATGGATACTAGTCAGATTTGTTACCGCCGAGCCACGACGGGAGCTCTGCCAGGGGCTCTTTTTGAGATGGTACAAACTGACTGTGCTGATGAATGTTTTAAAACCATTGTGAATTGTGAGGTGTGTAAACTGTTTTAATAAAACTTAACAAAACAAAGCAAAACCATGCACAGGGCTGGGTGGGGGCCTGCAAATTGTGCTTCCCCGAGGGGCCTGGCCTCCTTCATCACTTGCTTTCTAACTTTATTTTCTGGCTCCTGCCTATTTTCTGGAGAGTGAGTTCTGCCACTCTTTTAAGGTGAACTCTCTTTAAGAAGGCCTGGGACCCTCCTTTCAGCCCTGCGAGGGGGAAATCCTGACCCCACATATGCAGGCTTGTTCAATGACAAACTCATGGTGAGTATGTTCGGGCGACACAGGAAACGGGAAGCTTTTTGGGGGGACCCAGGTGGGCACAGGTGGGGCTGGGAGAGGCAGGGGCCGCTCTGCTCCCGGAGGTGACCCTGCAGCTCTGGTTCTCAGCAGGCTGCTTCCTGCCCCCGCCCTGCCCGTCCTGCGGGAGAAATGCGCCCAAGGCCGGCAGGGGTGCTTGGAGAGGAGAAGACGGACCCAGGGGGCCCAGCGTCACAGCGCACGCCCAGCAGAGCCCAAGCTCGAGTGTCCGTGACGCAGAGACAGCGCTGCCCCCGCTGCGATGCACTCCCCTGTAATGACAAAGTTCCTCAAAAGGAGGGCAGGGCCCGGCTGCCAAGCCCGCACGCCGCGGGGCTGAGGCCGGGTGTAGACATCTCAGGACAACGCAGGCCCCGGCCTGAGAGAAACGGGCTCTCCTGGGGCTCTGAGAACAGGTGCGGCCAGCAGACGCACGGAAGCTCAGAGTCGGGCAGGCCCGAGGCCAGACGCACTGAAGCTCAGAATCGGGCAGGCCCGAGGCCAGACGCACGGAAGCTCAGAGTCGGGCAGGCCCAAGGCCCAGCTTCTGTGCTGGTCACGAGAGGAAGCGGATGCCCCAGGGACAGAAAACCAGGCTGAAAAGTGACCCATGTCGTATGCAATGGGGGCCTGAGATGTGACATTTACGTTAATTTTGAGAAAAGGGGAAAAAAAATAGGTGGATAAGGAAATTATGAGGCTAAAATGTCCAGAAGTCAGTGCGCCCTTGGACACGGGGAGGGTGTTTCCTTGTCAGGCAGCCGTACAGAGATGCCAGCCCAGGGAGCCAGAAGGGGCTCTGGTGTCACTCCTGCGACTTCGAGACAAGGATGAGCGTGCAGACGGCCCGCGCAGGTGAATTTATTGCAGCAGAAGCAGCAGGCGGGAAAATAAACCCTCCATGGTTTTCCTCTGAGACAAGGAGAAATGAAATGAAAAAAGATTCTTTATAAATGTGAAGATGGAGATTGAGGTGAAGATAAAGATGAAGATGAATGGGAAAGAGGAGGAGGGAGGGGGAGAGGGGGGGGGGAGGGGGGGGGAGGAGGGAGGGGGAGGGGGAGATGGCAGAGGAGGGGGGAGGGGAGGGGAGGGGGAGGGTGGGGGTGGGGAAGAGGTGCTGATGGCGGTGAGACCAGAACTACGGGACACTGAAACACAATCGCTATTTCAAAAAACACTGCTCCTCCCAAAATACACAAAAGTATAAAAATAAAATAAAAGAACGACCCCGACCGCGGACACCTCCAGGTATTTAAGTGTGACGCTGGGACGGATCGGCTCATTTTCTCCCTTCCTTGTGGCAGTTTCTCAGCCTGCTGGAGACTGAAGAAAATAGGAATAAGCATCTTTCGACCACAAACAGATGTGCTTGATAAAGAAAATGTCAGCAAAAATCCTAAAGCAATGTGTCACAGCAGCTTTCTGACAGATAGAGGGAAAGGTAAAAAATGTTCTATCATGTCCGACAAGGTGTTCTTTTTGAGATTTAAAGATCACTGTGCAACTTTAAACATGTTTGTCACTTTGCCTGTGACTGGAGCTATCTGGAGCTTCACAAGAACTTTATCAGCGCGGCCGAGGGGGGGAGGCGAGCGGCCGGGCCCATTTATCTCGGCTCGCTTCCCTTCAAAGCCAACAAATAAATTACAGTGTACATTTGATACAAATTGATTTCTTAACTCCAATAACAATGTTGTCCCCCCGGTCGGGCCATGTGTCACTCATTCGCGAGCCTGAGTGAAAGCCTCAATCTGCGGGTGTGACAGAAATAGGCCTGACACTGCGCGGGGAGGATGCTAATCGTGGCGCCGGCCTTTGTGGGCCCCGCGATAAGGAGAGGCGACCGCCCTGTCACCGCCGGCCCATCAGCGTTTGTTCCCGCAGCCGCCAGGCCCGGGAGCTGCCTCCTATTTCATGTGGGAAAATAAGCCGGGGCCACGAGGGCTGGGCAGGGGAGCCGAGCCCCAGCGAAAGGAGCCCGGTGGAGCATCTTCAGCCGATCTTATCAGCCGCTGGAGAAATGAGATATCGGCGGGGCTGCGGCCTCGCGGGCGCGGAAGGTGCAGCGGGGCGCCGCCCGCTAATTGGATTGGCTCCGGCTCGGGGACAGCGGCGGACGCTGCGGGGGACGCAGACCCGGGGTGGCTCTGTCTTGCTTTCTTACACCGAAGCCCGGAGAGGAGCGAGGAAGGATGCCCTTTGGAAGCCGAGGTGTCGTCCCCAGATCCCATCCTCTCGGAGGCAGAGGTCGTCTGGTCCTGATTCTCATCAAAGAGCGTTTAAGCTGGGAGGCCCTGGCCGGGGTGGGCGCACAGCAAACCTTGAGAGCCCAGAGAGCCCGCCGGAGGGCCGGAGGGAGCCGGGGGCTGTTCCCCTGGCCCGGGGTCCGGGCGGGGCGGGGGTCCTCTGGAACTGGGCTCTCAGCGGTCTTCCTAAATGGGCTGAGAAAGCCTTGGGGCTCTTCAAGAGAAAATCGCACGCGAGTCATGCCTTTAATACACAGGGGCTTACCGAGGGGTTAGTGCTTTTCTTGTTTTATTTTTATTTTTTGCTTTTTAGGGCCGTGTCTGCGACATATACCACAGCCCATGGCAATGCTATATCCTTAACCCACTGAGGAAGGCCAAGGATCAAACCCACATCCTCATGGATACTAGTCAGGTTCGCTACCACTGAGCCACAGTGAGAATTTAAAGGGGCTCTTCCTTCCTTCCTTCCTTCCTTCTTTCCTTCTTTCCTTCCTTCCCTTCCTTCCCTTCCTTCCTTCCTTCCTTCCTTCCTCTCTTTCTTTCTTTCTTTCTTGTCGCACTCACGGCTTATGGTGGTTTCCAAGCTAGGGGTCTAATCGGAGCTACAGCTGCCAGTCTACTCCACAGCCACAGCAACGCCAGATCCGAGCCGTGTCTGCGAGCTACACCACAGCTCACAGCAACGCCAGATCCTTAACCCACTGAGCGAGGCCGGGGATTGAACCCGCAACCTCATGGTTCCTAGTCGGATTCGTTAACCACTGAGCCATGATAGGAGCTCCAGAAAGGGGCTATTTCTTAAACAGTGTTCTCGTTTATAGGACAGTCCTCAACTTTAGACACTGAAGGTGTGCATGCAACTCGCCCCCTCCCATAACCTCCACCTACGGGGCACATGCGCTCTTTAATACTGAGATATATGTGTATATCCACACCAAATGCATACATTTATAGCTGCAGCCAAGGCTTATGGCAGTTCTCAGGCCAGGCTTGAACCTGACAATCTGACTGACTGGCAGCGCTGGACCCTTTAACCCGTCGCGCCAGCCCAGGGCTTGGAGCTGCGCCTGTGCAGTGACCCCAGCCACTGCGGTCGCATTCTTGCAGTGGGAACTCCAGTACTGACCAATATTTAACTTTGACCTTGAGCTAGAAAATGCGGAGAGCTCTGAATGTTAAGATGACATCTAGTATAATTATCTGTGATTTATTCAAGGTAGATTATTTCAGGTGAGTTTAACATGTTGGAACCGCAAGGTGAATTCTGACTAAGTATTGATTTAAAAAAAGTTTTTGCCTTACTTATGTTACATAACCTCTTTAAATTATTTTACAAAACATCTTCATCATTCAAAATCCCTAATCTAGAATTTGGACCATGCAGTCTTCATCTTCAAGACTACTCTACAGGAGTTCCCAGGGTGGCTCAGCAGGTTTTGAACCGACTAGTAGCCATGAGGATGCAGGTTCGATCCTTGGCTTTCCTCAGTGGGTTAAGGATTCAGCATTGCCATGAGCAGTGGTGTGGGCCGCAGACGCGGCTTGGATGAGGCAGTGCTGTGGCTGTGGTGTAGACAGGCATCTGCAGCTCTGATTCACCCCCTAGCTTGGGAACTTCCATGTGCTGCAGGTGGAGCCCTAAAAAGCAAAAAAAGCGAGAAAAAAAAGGACTATTTTATCTCCAGGAGAGAAATGGACCATTAGCAGATGTCCAGTTGACAAATCTATAACTTTTCTGTTATCTTTTTCTAGGGACCTTGAAAATGCGCTGTGTTACAGATGCTCAGTTTATCCAGTTAATACAAAATCAAACAACGTTTGGATGAGATTTTCCTAGCGGGTGCATCGGAGAATGTGTAAGACTGAAGTCATATGCAGTATCTATTTTTTCTGCCCAGCAAATATTTATCGAGGGCCACTTGCCATCACTGGGCTAGGCTGGCGCTTCAGGAGTAAAAAGAAAAATGGTTAAAGATTTGCCATCCGAGGACCCACTGTCAAATCGATTTGGATGCGTTCTGTTTGGAAATCTCTGGGGGTCCTACCCCCACTTCCTTCCTGCGATGGGTCTGTGTAGAGCAGAGCTGCTCTGTTTCTGGGGCTGTTGGCTTGGAGGAGGCTGTTGAACCCCAAGGCCGCAGGTCACCGTGTTCCCTCCAGCTTGCAGGATCTGCATCTCAGGGTCACAGTCAGGGTGGCGGATGAGTGCCGACTGTCGCCTGGCCTTACTGGAGGTGGCAGAAGTCTGGGTGGGGCTGGAGCCCACATGCGTTTGTTACAGGCTTTAAGTCCTGACTCTTAGTCTGTAACACGTTTATCCACTGCCTGCTACCTAAACAGACAGATTCCTGAGACTCAAGAGCTGAAGTCAAGGCCAATGAAGACAATGCCATCAACCCGAAACTTAATTTAAATGTAAATAAAGCAGCATGTGGGCAGCCAGGAGTGCCAGGTGTTAAATAATCAGGACTGGGTCGGGACGCTGGGGAGCTGGGACGCTGCGCTGTGTAAAGTGGCCAGGGTCCAGGTGGCCCTGCAGAGAAGGGGCCCTGGCCTGGAGCCTGGGAGGCGGGTGCTGGCTGGGGGAAGTGTGACCTGGGCGGAGGGCAGGGGACAAGCTGGAGGATGAACAATGAGACCCTGTGGCCGAGCCCAGGGAAGGAGGACCAGGCTGTGGCCCCCTTTGCCTGGCAAAGCAATAAAGCTCTCCTTTTCTCTTTCACCCCAAATTCTGTCTCCGTGTTTGTACTGGGCACCAGCACACAGAGGCTGAGTTTCAGCAACTCACAGGGTGGGGTCCGAGCAGAGACAGCTCTCCCAGGGGTCTCTGTGCTGGGCAGGGGTGGAGGGTGAGAAGGGAATTCTTTTTGTTGATGTTGTTTTTATGTGGGAGATCTGACAGCAAGAGCCAAGCGAGATGATTTGGCAAAGCATGCCTAGGAACCCTGCCGGGAGAACGGCTGAGCTGCCCCCGCTGTGAGCCGGTCTTAGAAGGAAGGGGACGGGCACAGAGAGAAGGACTCGTCCCCACGACCCTTTGTTCTGTAAGTGAGAACGGCCAGTGTGTGACTAGGATCGCAGATGCCAAGGCAGGCAGAGGGGTCAGGAGCCCACAGCATCTTCACGGCGCAGGTGGCAGGAGGGCAGAGGGCAGAGGGCAGAGGGCGGGTTGCAAAGGTCCCCTTTCAACTTGGGGCTTCCGTGTCACGTCAGTGGTAGATGTGATCCTTGCAAGATGGCAGCTCGCGTCTCAGCTACACGATCGGTTCAACGTGCAGCTGTGGAAACCTGAATTCCGGGTGTCGTTTTCCGTAGCAGAGCACATGGCTTGTATGGAAAATCTGTCCTCCGCAACAGTGACTTTCAAAGATGCGGACCAGCCCGTCCTCCCAGCGAGGGAAGCTGACCAAGAAGGTTGAGACGTGAGCTCAGCCAAGCCCCGCGGCTCTGGCTGCCGCGCGGGGAGGCGGCTGGCAGTGGGCACCCCTCTCTCTGCTGAGAGGCCCCCGAGGGCCCTGCATCCCTGGTCCCGACCGTCCTGGCTCGTGCTGAACGGCACGCACACCGGCTAGCACCCTCTGCGCCCTGGGCATCGTCTCTCACCTGATGTGGGCAGCGGGGGAGCTGGGGAGCCCGGGCACAGAGCAGCGCAGCCGTCTGTCTCCGCTGTCACCGTGCTCGCAGGCGGCAGGCAGGCAGCACCAGAGGCTGGCCACGTGCTGGTGGGTGCCCTTCACAGCCAGCACGTGGTGAGTACCAGGCACCCACGCGGAGGTGCGAGGAAGGCAGGGCCCCCAAGGGAGGAGCGTGAGGGAGCTCAGACCCTGGGGACCACAGGACAGGAGGGGCCACGGGCCTCACAGACTTACAGACCTGCCCGGGCCCCGGCGAGGAAGGGGCCCCGGGCTTGCGTTGCCCCCCGCCCGCAGATGGAGGCAGAAGCGGCGGTGGAGGGCGTGCGGGGCTCAGAGACACCGAGAAGATGCAGCCGGAGGCCTGGCCTCTGCCCCCCGGACCACCGCTCATTCCGGGAGACCCCGCCATCCCCTCTTTGGGCACAGAGAGCTTGGTTACACCTGTGGTTTCCCCGGGGGCGGAGGGGCTTGTTTAGAAACAGCCTCGGTAACAAAGGACCGCGCACCGGGTGCCGAAAATAACAGACATTTCCCACCTCAAGGTCGGGGGCTGGGAGTCAGACCTGGGGTCGGCAGGGCCGTTCGGGCTGAGGCTGAGGGAGCACCGGTCCCGGCTGCTCTCCCGGATGCCAGCGGCCGCTCCATCCTGGGTGGTCCGTGCTGGCAGCCGGGTCACACTCCCTTCTCGCTCTGTGCTCAGCTGGCGTCCCCCGTGTGTCACCTTTCTCGTAAGAACAGCAGTGTGGATTTGAGTCCACTCTACTCCAGCATGACGGCATTTTAGCTCATTACTCCTGCAAGCCCATTTCCAAATCAGGTCCCATACTGGGGTTAGGACTTGAGCGTATGGCGTTGTGGAGGACACCGTTCACCCCCAAACAGTTGGCAGGAGCTGCAGGCCCTCCCTCTGACGATCCACGGACCTCATCAGGCCTCTTGCCCCGTGGATCAAAGGGTGATCCTTGCTAATACCTGGAGAGCCACGGTCACACCACAGACACCGCTAGAAGCACCTGACACACTTTAACTCATTTGATGGTGATAACCCTGTGAGAGGGGGATGGCTCTGACTTTGCAAGTGCGGAAGCAAAGCTGAGGCTCAGAGAGGTTTAGCAAGTCACTCAAGGTCGCACAGCAAGGAATTCAAATGCAGGCAGAGACTGCGTGACTGCTCTGCCTCCGGAAGACACAGACGCGGGAGCAGCCCTGCTCCCTCCTGCTGGGGGCAGGCTTTCACCCACTTGCTGCACTCTATTTATGCACCTGAAGTGGATTTAATACTATAGTGGTGCTCTGAGCCTAGTGGGTTTTAACATATAAAAGCAGTTCTTGGTAGAAAATCTGTATGTGCCTGTCCGCGTGTGTGTGTCTGTTTAAGAGCATTTGTCTAATTACCTACTAGAGATGTTTTGTCCCCAAAGCAATCACGGTGCCGAGTCTTCTGCCTGTTCTGGATGTCTGTTGCAGAAATGGAAAGTATTAAATCAAGCCTTGCTCTTGAAAAAAAAGGAAGTCTACTGAATAAAGGGCAATAATATAAAGAGTGCTCTGCAGCAGAAAGGAGCACGTTCCATCAGGATAAATAAAGAAAAGAAAACAATTTAAACCAAACTTTGCTTCAAATTAAAATGCAGGTTTATTTTTAAAGAAGGAAAAATCACCCCTCACTATAAGTGTGTGTCTGGGACACAAACCTCTGATAGAAAATTGGCTCTTCCTTACAATATTTTGTGTATAATGGTTTCTCTCTTTAACGTTTTGAGAGTTTTATTACCTTTGGATACATATCAACACATTATAAATGCAAAAGGGAGCAGCCTGTGGGTACCAGAGAGAATTTTCAATAACGTAATTACAGTCTTGTAGCCGACCGACCCGGCTCTCCCCTTGGATCTCGCTCCTCTCAGTGTGCAAAGATTTTCTAAGCGCTTTGTGAAATCTGCCGGAGTCTGCTCAGGCTGCCATAACAAGATGCCATTGAGTAAGTGGCTTAAATAACAAAACAAAAAAATTGTTTTATCGCAGTTCTAGAGGCGGGAAGTCCAAGATCAAGGTCCAGCAGTTTTGACTTCTTGATGAGGGCTCTCTTCCTGGCTTGAAGACAGCCGCCTTCTCCCTGCACCATCACGTGTCAGAGAGAGAGAGATGGAGGGAGAGAAAGATAAAGACGGAGATGAGGTGGGGAGGATAGAGAGATGAGTGTAAAGATGCGGATGGAGATGGGGTGAGGACCAGTACAGGGGTGGGGGGACTGAGAGAGAGCTCTCTGGTGTCTCTTCTTAAAAGACGCCAAGCCTGTCATTCAGGATCCCAAGTCCATGATCTCATTCAACCTTCACACCGTTCTTACCGCAGAAGCGAGAGTCACACTGGGGACTGGGGCTTCAGCAGAAGGCGTCCCAGCAGCCACTGAAGTGCAGCTCGCAGAACTGCCAGCAGCAATCAGCTAAATGGAAAAATGCACAAGGCTATGGTCCCTGGCGGGGCTCAGGGAGCTGTGACCGCACGGGAGCCACGCTTGACGGGTACCGTGGGCTGAATGGCTGTTGCCCTCGAAATCCATGGCAATCCTAACCCCCAGTGTGATGGTGGCAGGAGGTGGGGCCTGTGGAGGTGACGAGCGCAGGCTGGGGAGCCAGCTCTCCCTCTCCCCCCACGTGAGCACTCCGCAGGCTGGAAGAGGTCCCTCCCAGAGCCCGGCCGAGGAGGTTGGACTTGCAGCCAGAGCCGTGCCTCTGTCTTGGATCCTTCGGAGGCGTGTGGCGCGCGTGCATGCTGGTGATTGGCGGGGGTGAGGCAGATGCGTGTAAGGATTTCCACTCTCCCAGGCCCAGGAAACGCATCTGCCATCAGCGTGAGAGCCTTCCGTGGCGACGACTCAGGGCTGACCCACGGTGTGGGCAAGACCTCAGAGGACAGGCACGGGTCCCCGGTGACAGTCCTCGTGCAGCCAGGCCGTCATCCCCCGGCAGCAACGGCTCCTGAGGAGACACAGCAAGGTGACCAGGTGACAAGGGAGGTGAGGCGAGACTCTGCGGGGGGGGGGGGTCCAGGGAGCTTCCGCGAGGGGGCCTGGGGGCGGGCCAGATGCTTTATTCCAGCGATAATGACCTTGAACGTCAACACAGCATCTCTGTGCCTGCTCATATAAGTGTGAGGTGACGGCAAGTACACATCTTTGGCCGCTGCGTCAGTTGCTGGCACAGACCTGCAACCCCGGGTGACATGTGACAGGAGCACCGTCGGTCCCATGGAGCCGCCCAGAGTTGGCCCCCTCGCGCCCCGGGGGCCGGTCACCAGTCACCAGAAAGACCAAGCCCGGCTAGAAGCCTGGAGCTCCTCCGGGGACCAGAGGGACTGGAAGCGGGGGGATGGAGGACCCTGCCCGTGGGAGGGAACCCCACAAAACCCCAGAGCGCGGGGCTCCGGGAGCTCCCGGGAAGCTGATCGCAAGCGCACCCGGAGGGGAGGCGGCCGGCCCCACGGGGACAGAGGCTCGCGTGCCCGGGACGCTCCCAGCCCTCGCTCTGGGCGTCTCCGCCCCGACTGCTCCCCTGCGGCTTCATCGCGTCCTTTGATGAACGAAAGGCGACTTCCCCTGAGTGCGTGAGCCGCCGCAGCCGGGCAGCTGACCCCGGGGAGGCGCTGTGAGGCCTGGGATGTGAGCGACTCGGGTGGAAGTCGGGGTGGCCCATCTGGAGTGGGGGCGGCCTCTGGGGCTGCGCCCTTCACCTGCGGGCTGGGAGGCCGTCTCCGGGTGGACGGAACCGAGTTAGACTGCGGGACACCCGGCGGGGCCGAGGGTTGGCCTGCCGTGGGGACAGCACGGGGGCGTGTGGTGTCAGAAGTGTCCTGT